>JBBBDQ010029055.1:0-7500 GCA_037127315.1 Ascarosepion bandense | reverse complement strand
TTTGCACTAACACGGTTAACACTCTCTTTCTACCCCAACATCAAATCTTCTTTCTTCTTCTATGTGCCTTGTCCTTCAAGGACGTAGGCGATCATGGCCTTCAACGTCTTCCTATCCTTAGTGGCATCTCGCAGCCCCAGTTCTGTCATCCACCTGCTCAGGCCCTTCAATCATGTTATCCGCAAATTTCTACTGTCTCATTTTCCCTCTATCTGGCCTGCTAGTATCAGGTTTTCCAAGGCCTCCTTTCTCATTGCATGTTCCAGGAACTTCAACTGTATCTTCCTGATGCTCAGTATTAATTTCCTTTTCATTTCCATTCTTTCCAACACCCCATCATTGCTCACATGCTCGGTCCATGACATCCGCAGCATCCTTCTGTAGAACCACATTTCAGTTGCTTCAAATTTTTCCTTCATCTTTGATAATATTATCCAGTATTCACTTCCATATTGAATAACTGACAATATCAAGTACTTTACGATAAAACCTGCTTGCCAAAATTTCTTTTCCTAATAAAGGCCTCCTTTCTCATTGCATGTCCCAGGAACTTCAACTGTATCTTCCTGATGCTCAGTATTAATTTCCTTTTCGTTTCCATTCTTTCCAACACCCCATCATTGCTCACATGCTCGGTCCATGACATCCGCAGCATCCTTCTGTAGAACCACATTTCAGTTGCTTCAAATTTTTCCTTCATCTTTGATAATATTATCCAGTATTCACTTCCATATTGAATAACTGACAATATCAAGTACTTTACGATAAAACCTGCTTGCCAAAATTTCTTTTCCTAATAAACTGCTGAAGAAACAGCAATCTTGGCGCCAAATATTATCATAGTTCAACACTATATCTGTATTAGGGCGTGTATGAATGTGTGTTTGCGTGTGAGGAAAATTTTGTAACAATAATGCATATATCAACGGAAATAGGGTCTAGACAAGGATTTTGAAAATTAAGTTGACACTTTGTGCGTTAATTTTGAAATTATTCCTTAAACATATTTTTTTTCAAATTTAAAGTAAATCTCTATTCTGATTAATTAAATTGAATACACACGTAAGTTTTTCTATCTTCCCATACCTATAAATAGCAAACTTATTGTTTCTTATATTTAAATGAAAAACATTTTCACAGCATTGATGTAACATTGCCTGGTGAAGAAGTAGAAATCTCGAAACATAGAAATTTCGGTGTAACAGTGTATTTTTAATTATAAAATAAATTTAATTACACCCCCACCTCCCCCCATATATATATATATATATATGTAAATCAAAAAGAAACCTGTTAAATTACACACAAATCACAACGGAAATCAAATTTTCCTCACACACACACACACACACACACACACACACACACACATATATATATATATATATATATATATATATATATATATATATATATATAAAAAGAAAAAGAAACCTGTTAAACTACACACAAATCACTAGAATTTAACGTATTTTATAGACAGTAGCATTACTGTGAAAAGATATGCTCAATAGACCATCAGAATGAAAAGTTTTCTATAAATGTTCAACTCATGAGCATCGCGCCATACATATCATTAAAGTCAGCTATTCAGTAGAAAAGATAATAGAGGTTCATCGAACCTCTGAGACCGATGAGTGATGTAGCGTGAAATCTTTGAGGCGGTGTTAGAGTTAAAAATTTATTGATTTATTGAATATATATATATATATATATATATGTGTGTGTGTGTGTGTGTGTGTGTGTGTGTGTGTGTGCGTAATAAAGAATTAAATAGAAATGATTAAAACATGTTGATAGCAAAAAAAATTAAAATATCTTAGGGACATTTCGACCAATCCTTAGTCAGAGATCACTCGCTAGCAAAAATAATGACTTTTTTATTTATCCTAACAATATCAACGGAAATCACTTTTAAGCAACGATGAGGGGAACGGATTGGTGCATAATTACAACATAAAAAACATCTTCTAACAAATGTATAGCCAATTTAATTTAGAAACATTAAAACGAATAAAACCGTGAAGCAGCACCAGAATTGGACGAAAAGAGACATCCTCGGCATGGGCTCAGAATTGTTGAAATAGTTACAATCAAATTTAGAAGTCACATCTTGTGCAGGTACAAAGAGAGCTTCCCTTTTTGCCGGTCTCTTTTTTTAGTATAAATATAAAACATAATACAGGAATAAAGGAAAAAGAAATAAAAAAAGATATACGAGCAAATCGCAATAAAAAAAATTCCAATCAAAACCTACAAGCAAAAAAGAAAGTTACTTTCGAGATTTCGATGTCGAGAGCTGGCCTGGAACTTACTTTGATTTTAATGGTTTCGGAATTTCGTGATAATCCATTATGTAACACACACACACACACACACACACACACACACACACACACACACACATATATATATATATATATATATATGTATATATATGTATTTTAATGGTTTCAGATGAAATTTAAAATACACATCTTCCAACCTCATGAACAATTTTAGCTTTCATCAACTTTTATCAAAGAGTGGTTCGTACTTTGTTATTTTCATCGTTTTTATAGTATCCCATCTTTACCCATTATTTCAGTATTTCAAAGTACCGCGCGTGTACATGCCAGTTCCTATTTTCGTGCAGTATTTTTTATTGCTCTGTAAAAATTATTATAAAAAAAAAGGTACAAAAGACTATAGTTTCGTATTTAGCAATTTTTTGCTTAACTAGATTCCAGTCTGTCTCTATATCCCATAAAAACATAACGTTGATTTCAGCGATTGCAGCCACTTTTTAATGATTTTTATTTTCCAAAGATAGGGGAGTTTTCATTTGATTTGTTCAAAAGTCTTGCCCAGAATATATTTACCTTAACTATTGCAAATGTTTTATGAACGTGTTTTTTTCTACCTGACATACGGGTCTTAGAAAGTTGGTCTTGCAAAATTTCTTTGGTCGATGTGATAGTGATGACGCCACATGATGGTCGCCAGTCTATTGTGTACTTGTCACATTCAATTAAGCATAACTGCTCGTATATTTGTACAAGAGGGATGATTTTTTTTTATCAAAAGCTAACAATAAAAGGAAGAATCTTTTTTTTGTCGGAGACATTTTATTGAACTTTATCAGTTTCCACGAAATTTTATGACAAACATAAAAAAATCACCATTTTGAGATGTAACGCTAATTCGATTTATTCAAAAAAATATTTACCTAAAAAATGTCTTCGTTTACTTTTTCATAAGGATTAGGAAAAATGCACAATTTAATTGAGTTTCGACTAGTGCTAGCTTCAAACACGGTTAATAAAAATAAATATTTTTTCCTGGAAAAACCAAGAAATGAATAAATAAAAAAAATCACAACAAATAAACGGCTTGTTTGACAAACCACATTCAGGGAGAAGGTGGTTACCTTGGAACTTTTTCTTTCTTTGAGTAAATGCATAGTCAATAATGGAAAAATCACGGGAGAATATTATGTGTAACGGAAAACTTGCTTCATCCAACGGTGCTATGGCGCTCTCTGGTTCTGTTGTGGTTTCTGAGGAATTAAAATGGATTTTTTTAAATATTATATTTTGTAAAATTTCTTATAATTTCTCATTGATAAATATATTCTAAAAATCAAACTGTAAAGATATTGATATACAATAAAATTGCAACACCCTGATTGGCGGTACCAATTTTGACATGGGTACTTTTGTAAATATTCTGTTAAATTTCTAAATTTTCGTGTGATAAGTTGCAACTTTTGCTTCCCTTTGATGTTTGTGGATGGAAATCATCCAATGTACATCAGATATACGGTTTATTTAGTTCTGTTGCAATTCTTGTAAAAAAGGGGGAAATTTATTTAAAAAAAAAATGCCTATATGCTAACCATACTACTCAACGTGTTTGACAATTTCTTTAACAACTTCCCTAGATTTTATGACTAGTAGAAATGATTTTAGCATGAATGAGACTAACGTAAAAGTACCAGATGCAAAAGTTTATGAATATATATGATCTATGTATCTATGAGACATTATAGTAATTTTTTCAAGAATATTTCATTAATCAGATTTGTGTACATTTGTTTTGTTACACTCGGTGTGTTAATTTAGTAACTTTAAATAGACAAGGTGACCGAAGAAAAAGAATAGTAAGTATGTGATCCGAATTCAGATAGAAAGAAAAGATCAGTGATGAGAAGACGAATTAAGAATAAAGGAACTGCAATACAATTAAAAAAAAAAGAATAGATACTGATGCGAATTCAAGTAAGAGATAAAAGATCACTGATGCAAACTCAGGAGATAAATCTTGATGTGAATTCAAGTAAATTATAAAGTTTTACTGAAGAGACATCAAAGAATAGCTTCAAAGATTTTGTGAATTAGTAACACTCATAGCAGTGCTTTATCTGTGCCTGAGTTTTCAACATAGCATATACTGCGATAAATGTCCCTATGTTGGAGATGTCATGACGTGTAGACGCACATATGCTCTTTTCATTCAATTAGTCGTCGTCGTCCTTCGGTCTAGGCCGAGATAGAACTCACTACACCCCTCCAGTATTCCCTGCGCATTTGGATTCCTGGCGCAGTTTATAGCGAAATTCATAATCTTCTCAAATAACTGAATGCTTGATGCTTCGCCAGGGATATCCAAGGGTGTTTTTTTTTATGACACCAACTCTGGATGGGTTGCTTCCAGGCCCCATCCTGTTGTTTAGTCCATAACTGGAGGGAAGTGACGGATTAATACCTTTCTCAAGGGTACCAGTGTTTAAGTGAATGCAGGTACTCAACTGGAATTCGAACTCAGCTTACCGATTTCTCTTACCAAGCCGACATCCATTGCACCACATCCGTTACTGAACGCTTACAGCACCTGGACTTCCTCAAGCGGTCACCCATCTAAGTACTGACCAGGCTCATGTTGCTTAACTTCGGTGATCGAAGGAGAACCGGTGTATTCAACGTGATATGCCGTAAGCATAATCATTCAATTAGAGCTCTTTTAATAGTTTCAGATTTCAAGCTTTCGCGATACTTGGTGGTCATGTCGGCTATTTACTAAATATGGCTGAATACTGGTGATTTGCTGTTAGCAAGAGTGGTTAAATGAGAATTCCTACATCCGTAGAACATGTTCTGAACGTGTAATTAGTACAGACGTCTACTCATAACAACGCACTTCAAAGGCTGCATGACACAGAAACGCGCAAATGTGATCGCAGAAGTGTCAATACAGACTGTTTTAAATCGTTTACACACAGCAAAACTAAGGGCATGTGAACCTCTAACTGAATATCCACTTACGCTACAGCAGTCATGTGTGCAGCAGTGTTGCAAAATGGTCATCTCTCGGTTAAATGGCTTATATACAACCAATGGCGTTTGACTGTGCGACCTAGATCTAGGAGGTTTTATCTTCTAAGAGATGTTCATTTTGATACATAGGCCTTTCCCCTGTTATCATTTTTTCTCGTGTGATAAGTTGCAACTTTTGCTTCCCTTTGATGTTTGTGGATGGAAATCATCCAATGTACATCAGATATACGGTTTATTTAGTTCTGTTGCAATTCTTGTAAAAAAGGGGGAAATTTATTTTTAAAAAAATGCCTATATGCTAACCATACTACTCAACGTGTTTGACAATTTCTTTAACAACTTCCCTAGATTTTACGACTAGTAGAAATGATTTTCGCATGAATGAGACTAACGTAAAAGTACCAGATGCAAAAGTTTATGAATATATATGATCTATGTATCTATGAGACATTACAGTAATTTTTTCAAGAATATTTCATTAATCAGATTTGTGTACATTTGTTTTGTTACACTCGGTGTGTTAATTTAGTAACTTTAAATAGACAAGGTGACCGAAGAAAAAGAATAGTAAGTATGTGATCCGAATTCAGATAGAAAGAAAAGATCAGTGATGAGAAGACGAATTAAGAATAAAGGAACTGCAATACAATTAAAAAAAAAAGAATAGATACTGATGCGAATTCAAGTAAGAGATAAAAGATCACTGATGCAAACTCAGGGGATAAATCTTGATGTGAATTCCAGTAAATTATAAAGTTTTACTGATGCGACATTAAAGAATAAATATTGATGCGAATTCAAGTAAGAGATAAAAGATCACTGATGCAAAATCAGGGGATAAATCTTGATGTGAATTCATGTAAATTAAAAAGTTTTAATGAAGAGACATCAAAGAATAAATATTGATGCGAATTCAAATAAGATATAAAATCTCGCTGATCGGAACTGAAAGAATAAATATTGATGCGAATTGAAATAATTATAAAAGATCACTAACGCAACACATGGTGCAGATATTGATTCCAAATTAACTGAAAAACAAAAGATCATTGATGTGAACTGAAACAATAATTAATTGTTTGAATTCAAGTAAATAAGAAAAAACTATATGATGCGAACTCAGAGAATAAATAATGATGCGAATTCAAATCTCACAGGGAATGAGTTCTTTACTTTTGATCGGAACTACTTCGCTGAATTTCGTAGAGTAGCAACCTGAGAGTTGAGACAAAAAAAAAAAGAAAGAAAAGAAAGCAACCAGAAGAAGGTGTAAGCAACACGAATCCAAAATTAATGAATCCTCGCTGTCCATCTTGACTGAAAATCACCTACATTTTTCTCTGGAGATATTCGTTAATTAACCCTCTCGGAAATACTGAATAAAATCATTTATTTAATTACGATGAAGACAGAAATTTGGTGTGTCAATTTATCGAGTTTAACGAGAGAGAATATTTTTTTCCTTAGGCGAAATTTTGTAACACTACTGCAAATTGTTACTCAATATAAAAATAGGTTTTCCCTGAATATAATTAGATTGTACACATATGGATGTGCCACCACACACGCACATACATACACACACATGAATATATATATATATATATATATATATATATATATATATAGGTTACGATGAGTGAATTGTCGCAATTTTAAATTTGTAATTTCGAGCACGCGAATTGTTTTTATTTTGTCGACTGCAGAGTATAGTAGGGTCAGTTGGGCATAATCAGTGAGTAAACAAACACCATTACGGAATTAACCCCACCAGAAATTTGAAACGGAAATGCTGTACTGTTCAGCATTCACTCCAGAATTTCAAATACAAAGATTTCAGAGTGTTTGAGCGTCAATCTGAGGAAAGTACAGAGGATTTTGAAAGAGTTGGATGAGTCTAATGTTGATTACTAAGGTGTTCAGAGTGATCATTAGTGATGGAAACGTTATTCTTTCTTTCATCTTTTTACATGAACTCGGACCCAACATGGAATGAGTTGAAGAGGGAGTGCTACCCTGAATCAAGAGGGTGGCAGCTGGAAGACCTTATATCTAGCAACGAAACTCTGCACTATTCCACAAAAGCTAGGGAACCCAGTCATGAATGTCACATCCCTCCTTACGTCTGGCTACCTAACCCTCCAGACTACAACCCCCAGAATTATTATATGTGAGGCGCAGTTGA
>JBBBDQ010029054.1:235000-259603 GCA_037127315.1 Ascarosepion bandense | reverse complement strand
ATATATATATATATATCAATAAACGCTTACAGCACCTGGTATTCCCAAGTGGTTATTGACGGATGTGCGTTGTGGCGAAGTGGATGTCGGCTTGGAAAGGGAAACCGGTGAGCCGAGTTCCAAGTCCAGTCGAACACTCAGCAATCACTTAAGCACTGGTATCCTTGGGAAAGGTATTAATCCGTCCCTTCCCTCTAGTTATCGGTTAAATAACTGAAGGCTGCTGTTTATGTGATCTGTGGTGAACTTCTGCACCGATTGTTTGTTATCAGCGGTTCCAAAAAGTGTGGATGGTGCTACACAAGCCTTCACCACTCTAAACAATTCTTTGTGTGGCAGCCTAACTGAGTTATACATTCATAGGTCGAAGTCGACGGGAGAGTCCATAATATATATATATATATATATATATATATATATATATATATATATATATATATATATATAATTAATTTGTCACTTATTTTGTCGCATGTTTGTCACCTAACTGAGTAGGTTCATGCCTGCTTTGAAGTTTCCTGAGGAAACCGTTATGATGTCGTCGCCTGCAGATCGAAAACTCAGCCCTGATGAGAAAGACTATCATAACGGTGCTCTTCCAAACCTTCGCGATCGGCATGAATCTGCTCAGTTAAATTGTCAAAATTGTTTGCATTAATACTATTAACGCTCTATCTCTACCTGATATAGAGCAATTTAGGATTTAAAAAAAAAAGACCTGCTCGACAGGATAGCTTTTACCAGTAAAACTACTGAAAAAAAAGACAAAAATACAAACAAACAACGTTTTGGTGTCAAACATTATCATGAAAATGACTATAAAAGTGGCGGAAAACGCTAAGGACGACAAAGATTTATGGACAATTTTTAAATTCTCCAACATAACAGAAAATTTTATGATGCGGGAAATTTAATAAAAAAATAATTAAATCTTCTGTGTCAGACGTTTTCAATGGAACATTGGTGTCCAACCACACACACACACACATATATATATATATATGTGTGTGTGTGTGTGGTTGGACACCAATGTTCCCTGACGATCCGTAGTATGAAACCGCGGTAGGTTGTGGTTCACTTATAGATCTTTTTCGTGTTTTTGCTCTACTACTGTATTTTTGTACTTTCGTATTGAGCACTTTTTCTGGTCTTTAGGTTCCGTTTTGGTTTTTTTTTCTTTCCTGTGGATACTTGACAGTTTGTTCCTGTTCCGCTGGCTTCTTTTTTTTCTCCCCCATTATCCGACGACATATTACCGGATTTAGGTTCGGTTTGTTAACATTTTTTTCGAAGGTTTAGATTACTTAAACTTACGGAGTCTAGTTTATTATATATATATATATATATGTGTGTGTGTGTGTGTGTGTGTAAAAATTAATTACAAATGGCAGTGGATATCGACTCGGAATGGCAAATTGGTTTGCCGAGTTCGAATTCCATTTGAATTCGTAGCATTCACTTACGCACAAATACCCTTGGGAAAGGTATTAACCGTCTCTTCCCTCAAGTTATGGGTTAAATAATAGGACAGATTGGGTTCTATAGCCTTGGCTGGCAACCAGTCTACAGCAGAAATCAATGGCAATCTACTGCGGGATAATATTCCGCCCAGTCAGTCATGTCTCTTTCGAGATATGATCGCCCAAAGCGTGTATCGCGTATGGCACGTGGATGACTGACTGACTGAAGGGTAAGCACTAAATCAACCCTACTAATACCAAGCGTCCGCGCACGGGTTCCCCACATAAAAAATCGGCCCTGCGTCTCAATTCGCTCTAGTGGGGAAGCAGGATAAATAAAAACTGATTTCCTAACACTATATTTTGATCGCACAAGAGGAAGTTGAAAACAGGCAGTTTCAAATAAGGGGATGAGTGAATCAAGACTAAGGAAATAGCATTATATATGTTTTTCCCCTTTATTCATATAGCTTTTACACAGATACATTTGTAGTTATTTCCGAATTTTCGCATAAACACTCACTCATTGATAAATACACAAACATACGTGTGTGTGTGTGTGTGTGTGTGTGTGTGTGTGTGTGAATTCTCTTTCGCATACTTGCTTTCCTGACAGTTACAATCTCCAAGAATTTAAATGTAAAGTCAATAGTCATCTCCTGTCTCACTAACTTACATCCTCTCTCTCATGCTTTTCTACATCCATCCCACTTTTATCAGTAATCTCTTTCCTCTCCTACTCTCTTCCTGACATCCCTGCAACCTCTCACTCCTCATAACATTCCTCCACGTCCACCCCAATCTCATCAGTAATCTCTTTCCTCTCCAACTCTCTTCCTGACATCCCTGCCACCTCTCATTCATCATAACATTCCTCATCCTCCACCCCGCACTCATTAGTAATCTCTTCCCCATCCTACTCTCTTCCGGACACCCCCTGCAACCTCTCACTCATCATAACATTCCTCCTCGTCTACCCCACTCTTATCAGTAATCTCTTCCCTCTCCAACTCTCTTCCTGACACCCCTGCAACCTCACACTCCTCATAACATTCGTCCTATGTAACCCCCTGCACAACAGTTGCAGTAAAATGTCTTGCTTGGAGCGACACGATAAAAAAAAAGAAGTTGGCCGTTAAAAAAATTTCGAGCAATAAAAAATCAAAATGTTCTTTATATAACAATCATCATTTTTCCATCACACCCAATGGTGCATACGGCAGCAACTTTTTGTTGCTGTAACAAACTGCTTTTTATGGGGCAGGGTTGTTAGCGCTGCACCCGACCCTTGTGAACCATTACGTTTACAGGACCTGGCATTCCTAAATGGTTACCCATTTAAGTACTGACCAGGATCGATGTTGCTTAACATTAGAGATCCGGACGGGAACCGGTGCATATAACACGATATAGCCATAGACTTTGATAACCGTAAAACCAGCAAAAACATATTTTATAATAACACTAATAAGCTTTTTGAATAAATCCATGCATGATTTTAAAAGTCGCAACTATCTAACTGGCCTGTGTCCTTTCTCAACGGGACAAGAAAAAAAATTAACAAAAATAAAAATGAAGTGGGACCTTCTTTTCGGGCAGTACTTTTTTATTGGTTTGTTTATGTGCCTGATATTACCGTAAAAGACTGAGCTAGCTGTTTGCTACGATTAAGTTTACAGAAGTTTTGTTAAATGCTTTCTGCAGAAACGGTTTATTTTTTGGAGTAAGCCTAAATGCCCGTATATATATCAGAGAGAGGAATAGAGAGAGAGAGAGGGGGGGGGAGAAACAAGAACACATATATGTATCTAATATAACAAGCTCAATAGCTCCGCATGTGTGTCCGCTCGAAATTCTGAAAATCTATTAAATCAATACAATTGTCTGTCTGTGTTTGCAAATATTACGTAAAATAAAAACGCCGAATACGGGATTAACGTATAAAAAACTATTAACATGTTCCTTATAACTCGGACAACCTAGTTGTTCTTGGCGAATGGCGATAATCATTTTTGCCAGCTCAGCTTTAGAAATGTTTATTTTTAGAAAATAATTTTTCTATTCATTTCTGAGGTAATGTTTCGTGCTCTTAAAATATCTAAACTTATTTTTTTATTTTTATTTTTTTTATAAGGGTTTCACCCCGAGCATGGCATTTCCCTGCCACTACTGCGCAGTGGGCTATATAGAGTGGAGAAAGGATGGATAAATATAGGAAATGTCAGAGGGTGGTGATAGGCGGGTAAGGATACCGAGAATGACGGTTGGGTAGATGAGAGTGTTGGGTAGATGAGAGAGTTGAGAGAATAATTGGAAGTTAGTATGATAGGAGGTGTCTATTGACCCTACATTTAAACACCTGGAGATTGTAGCTGTCGGGAAAGCAGACATGTGGAAGGGAATTCCACAGGCAGGAAGGGCGAGAAAAGAAGCTGTTGGAGTAGAAATTACGGTTATATCTTATCTGTTTAACTGTAAAAGGATGGGACCTAGTTGCTAATCTAGTATCTCGTGTAAATTCGTCCTTACGCGGCACCAATGATCTAAGTTCATCGGAGCATAAGCCATGAAAGTACCTGTAGAAGAGGCACAGGGAAGCCACATCACGCCGGTGAGAGAGTGGTTGCAGCCGGTCTGCCAAGTCAGTATCAACCACGTTACAGATTCTCCTTTGTATTTTGTCAAGAAGCCCAAGGTGAGTAGCAGGGGCACCCGACAAGATGTGGCAGCAGTATTCAATACATGGGCGGATGGTAGATTTGTATATGTGCAGGATAGATTCAGGCGGGAAAAACTTCCGCGTCCTGTTCAGAGAGCCGACTTTCATAGCGGAAGATTTGGCAATGGATTCGATATAGTCATTCCATTTGAGGTCCGCCGAAAGTGTAAGGCCAAGGAGGCGTAGTGTTTTACTCTCTGGGAGGCAAGCCTGTCCCATGCTAATGGAACTTTGTCTCTGTGTGTGTGTATGTATGTGTGTGTGTCTGTATGTGTCCGTTACCTATAGTCTTCGAAACGGCTGAACCGATTTTCTTGAAGATTTACACAGTTGTACTATAAGCGTTCTTAGCTAGGTTTTGTGTCGAGGTACCCCTGATAAATAACGAAAATCGATAAGCGAAAAAATCGGGTTTTAGAAGTGGTCCGATTTTAATCAAATTTGATACACTCATAGACAAAAACATGAGAAACGATATTCAGAAGTTTCAAGGTTGCCGTTCTTACAATAGTGCAGACAATCGATAATATATATATATATATAAGGCAAGATGTTCGTTACACCCGAACAACGCCGGGCTATACTGCTAGTCAAGGATATTTATATATTAATAAATATACATAATATCCTACGTTTATGGCACGACTCGAAGTTTCATGCGTTATCAAATCGTCAGGTGCATATTTCAAACTAATAGATTTGAATTTGAGTTCACACGATGTTCATGGGAATTAAATCTTATAAAGTTAAGTTACTGTTTTTTTTTATAGCAAGATTAAAAATTTAAATATTCTACAGTTACATGTAGATAAACATTTAAAATTTAAAATTAAAATAAAACAAAAATCAAAAATAAAATACAGGAAGAAAAAATCAAATGAGTTTAAATTTAATTTATAGGGAATTCAAACCCAAGTGACCAAAACAAAGAAGGCACCAAACACAAAAGTGTGGGGGGGGGGATTTTTATTCAGGAAAAAAAAACGCCAGCAAGCGAAGAAAGCAACCTAAACATACTAACGACAACAACCCAAAAATAAAAAATAAAAATAAAGATAAAAATAAAAAATAAAAATAAATAAATAATTTTTTTCCGTTGTTGTCGTTCGTATGTTAGGTTGCTGCTTTCTTCGCTTGTTGATGTTTTTTTTTCCTGAATAAATATCCCCCCCCCCTTGTGTTTGGTGTCTTCTTTGTTTTGGTCACTTGGGTTAGAGTTCCCTACTTGTCGTTTTCAGTATCCTATTTAGCCAGCCTTTCCTGAAGATCCGGTTAGGAGACACCTAGGTAGGTTTGTTGGCTCTTTAGGTCATTTATTTTATATATATATATATATATATATATATATATATATATATAAACATGTTACGGAAATTAACGAATTTTAACGAAACTTGGTTATAAGCAACCGACAATTTGTAATGAATTATTTTGAACATTATTTTTACCGATACTCGTATTTAAGTAGATATTCTGTTTTTAATTAAACAGTATTTTATATTTATATCTACCGGCCTGATTATTTTACGATAAATTTTATTACGAAAATGTGTGCTATCCAGCAGGATATATATATATATATATATATATATATATATATATATATATATATATAAACTTATCATGTCCTATATATATATAGCATATCGAGGCAGCAGATCATTTTCTAAATATATACTGTTAAATATATGAGACAATGAATGTCTATTATGTTTAATTATGAGCCGTTCTAAACATCGTATTTTGGCTTTAATTTCAGGTGAAAATAAAGAAAAACTTTGTCCAATCACACGCAAAAACATAAAACGTAGAAATGTTAAAACAATAAATAATAATAATCAAATTAAGCTAATCATATATTATAGAAAATTTAAGACACTTGATCTCATAGTCTCTAATAACCCTTCAGCCACACAACTAAATCCTTTACAGAAAGCCAATGTAGTGCATCAACTTATATAACCGTTCAATGATCGTATCTCCGATACTAATAATAAACCCACTACATATATTGATATTACTACAACCATACTCTCCCGTACACATACCTGTCACTTTTCTGATAAAGAGTTCAATTAAACGACATTTCTTAGAAAAACATAGCCATGTAAGTAATGTTAGATAGATTTTAATCAATAGCACAGTAATACTCACTCATACACACAGTACCTTCAAATATTGGAGGCCATCTACATTAAATCAAAACAGCCCACACTTAATAAAATCACATTTCAATCTGGTCATAACACGTTACATTGCATTTAAACATATGATTCTTTTAACATTTTGGTCTGTCACGCGGTGTGACGTCATAGAACCACATCACAAATTTAGTAACTGCGTCTGCTATTCGTTGATTGTTATCGTTGCTTAACAATGTTTTATGCCAACACAAGAATCCTTGATGGTGGATGTCTTTGTGTTAACGTCCCTGTAACCTCTCTGAAGATGGCTCATGTCAGCCGAAAGCTTAGAACCAGAATAAAAAATATATATATATATATATAAATTTTGGACAATTTTTATCTTTTTTACACCTGAAATTAAAGCCAAAATACGATGTTTAGAACGGCTCATTATTAAACATAATAAACATTCCTTATCTGTTATATTTAACAATATATGTTTAGAAAAAATATTTTTATATAATGTTCAGTTATTAAGGCACCTCGCGGTGGTGTAATGGTTAACAAGCTTGTCTTGCTTGAATCGTTACAACTGAGTAGTGAGTTCTATCCTCACGCTTAGAAAATCACCTTCCTCCAGGTTTGTAGGTTGGGCGCAGGGCTAAAAACTTGCCCCATAAAAGACAGTTTGTTATGGAAATAGCAAAATGCTGTCCTACACACCATTAGGTGTAACTGATGATAATGTTCAGCTATTATAATTTTTACGCAAAGATTCTTAATTTTTCAGTAGTTTTACTGACAAACAGTATTTTGCTAAGCAAGTATTTTATCATAAAGTACACGATATCGGGGTAGAGATAATGCTTTGATATGTTCAATAAAAAGAATTTGTCACTTTACCTGAGAAGATGCATGCCACCTTTAAAGTTTCGAGTAAGAAACAAGAAATGTCTCCTCACCATAAATAAAGAGATTATGACAGTGTCCTTACAAAATTGTGAAGTCGGCATGAACCTGCTCAATTAAAGTGACAAATTCCTTACAATAAAACTATATATATGTATGTATATATATTAGACATCCACATAAAAGCTTGTTTTACTGTATGACAGCTCATCAATGTGGCTAGACATCCACCTACTTCTAACCGGGATCAAAACTCGACCGTTTTGGTTACAGTCATATATATATATATATATATATATATATATATGGTTCACCCATCAGAATATATGCCATGGTGTCTAAAGGTGAATTGGCATTGTGAAGGACGCGTTCCCGAAGATGAGTGGAGTATTAAGAAACAGGAAAATTTTGATAGAAACGAAGAAAAGTGTACTGGATTGTTATGTGATGTCAGTTCTTCATTATGGCAGCGAATGCTGGACAATATCATCAATGATGAAGGAAAAACTTGAAGCAATTAAATGTGGTTCTACAGAAGGATGCTTCGGATATCATGGATTGAGCATGTGGGCAATGATGAGGTTTTGGAAAGGATGGATATGAAAAGCAAATTAATACTGAGCATCAGGAAGAGGCAGCTAAAGTTCCTGGAACATGCAATGAGGAAGGAGGATTTGGAGAACCTGATACTAACTGGCCAGATAGACGGAAAAAGAGATTTCTTTTTTTAATCATATCACCCCGAGCAAGGCGGTAACGCCACTGATGTGCAGGGGGCTACGTAAGAGTGAAAGGATTGGAAAAGAGAAATCCGGAAATCACATCCTAAACAGGGAACAAAGGATGGCCACTTCAGCTGTTCAATAGACGTAGATGGAGTGTGAACCGGGTGATAGTTTAGTCAGATAGAGGAAAGCAGCGGATAACATATTTATAACTTATCAAGTGGATGACTGAACGAGGGTTGTGTGGTGTAACAAGAGAAAGCGTGCTAAGGCCCACTAGGGATAGGGAGACATGAAAAGCCGTGATCGCCTACGTCATGAATGGACAAGGCACATAGAAGAATAAAAAGAACAAGAACAAGAAGAACAAGAAAAAGCCTTTTAACTATGAAGGTTACAGTTGATGAAACGGAATAATATAGCGCATCTGAATTTTTTTTATGGACACTTGCCACCTCCAGCGTGTAAAGTTCTTCCCGAATTAACTAATTCTTTGTCTATATCTGGCGTCTTAAATTTTATCATGTATATTCCGTCTGTTTTTTTAAGACATGCGATGTGACGTCATATTGTATTTTGATTTTTGCACGTCAGATATGAAACGGTGTTTTGCAATTAAACAAAAGCAATTGTTGATAAGCTCAATGAAGGCATATTTAAAAATTTATCAACAAACAAAAATAGAAATATATTAAGTACCGTTTGCTAAAAGACAAATGATCTTATGTAAACTTTCGGTTACATAGATAGATAGAGAGATAGATAGATAGATAGATAGATAGATAGATAGATAGATAGATAGATAGATAGATAATTTTATGAGTAATAGTTACTCATGGAAGTATATTCCACAGATAGATATTTACTTTAAAAAGAGCTCAATACAAAAATAGAACACAAATATATATGTACGGACGCTCACACACACACACACACGCACGCACACGCACACACACACACACACACACAGATATATATATTGTGTTTTAGGCAGAAATCTCTATTGTATGTAAGTTTCGTTAAAAATCAAAGACAATGTTCTGTGGATAAGTTTAATATGCTTTTTCATGGAATATTATATTTTCCTTTTCAATACAGAAATTATAAAAATTGGACCGAAAGTTTTATTAATTTAAATCTCCCGGCTATATTTTTCGCCATTATTTCAGAATGGCTTTTATTTTACTTTTAATTAAATATAAAAGTTTTTATGTATATAGATTTATCGGAATATTATATTTTGCAAACACTGTCAGCACATTTTGGCTACGTTCATAGTTAATATTACTGATTATTGGATTTTTCTTTTTGTTATTAATAAGTCTTTAATTGTTTGTGGCCGTTTTTCCATGGATAATGGTATTATATTTGTATTATTAGCGAGTATATTACATGGTAGGTCTCCGTGTTTATTTAATTGGGACTTAATAGAGATATGGTCATTTACACGAGATACTAGATTAGCAACTAGGTCCCACCCTTTTACAGTTAAACAAATAAGATGTAACCGTAAATTCTACACCAACAGCTTCTTTTCTCGCGCTTCCCGCCTGTGGAACTCCCTTCCACAAGTCTGCTTTCCCGACAGTTACAATCTCCAGGTGTTTAAATGTAGGGTCAATAGACACCTCCTATCACACTAACTCCCAACTATTCTCACAACACTCTCATCTACCCAACCCTCATTCTCGGTATCCTTACCCGCCTATCACCCACCCTCTGTCATTTCCTATATTTAATCAGCCTTTCTCCACTCTACGTAGCCCCCTGCACAGTAGTGGCAGTGACATGCCTTGCTCGGGGTGAAACGCTTATTAAAAAAAAAAAGATATAACGTGAGTCTTCTTGTTATACATGTAGTAGTATAGTTCTACCTAAAATGTTTAATCAAATAAACTTAAATAAAAAAATTTTAAAATCTTATATTGAAACCCATTCCTTCTCGCCTAAATACACCTCTTCAAACAGTCCAAAATCTTAACCATCAAAAAGTAATTTAACTCATTTAGTTGTCTATCTTTATAAAATATGAACTCCTTTACCAAATCCCTATATATATATGTGTGTGTGTGTGTGTGGATATATTTCTTTATTAACTTTAAATTTATGGCTTCCTCTCATGGATAAACTTAATTAAAAAATTTTAAGATATGACATTTAAATCTATTCCTCCCCTTCCTAAATATACCGTTTCAACACCCTGTAACCCCGCGACTACCAGCTCTGTCCTGTTCTACTTTGTGACCGTTGTTAACCTAAAACCCCTCCACACTCTACTCCAGGGTCTTCGGCATTTGGAACAAAACAATGTCGCTGATGTGACGTAGAATCTCTATTAGAGATCCTATGTCGAAGTGTACATCCAACACCTTTGAATTTTGGAAATTTTCTCTAACTTATATATATATATATATATATATATATATATATATATTGTTTCTTTAACAGTTTAATTATGTATTGTGTTTTTCCTGAATATATTTCTCCAGATGATATCCATTGGGCTCTCTATATTTATCTAATTGATAATTTATATTAATTAGTTGAAATCTTTTGGATTATCCTTTCTATCTTCACAGGTTGCTATTCTCTCTCTTTCTCTCTCTTTCTCTCTCTCTCTCTCTCTCTCTCTCTCTCTCTCTCTCTCTCTGCCAA
Organism: Ascarosepion bandense; assembly: GCA_037127315.1. NCBI lineage: Eukaryota > Metazoa > Mollusca > Cephalopoda > Sepiida > Sepiidae > Ascarosepion > Ascarosepion bandense. Next base: position 249,009 of record JBBBDQ010029054.1, on the reverse strand, counting down.
TATATATATATATATATATATACACTACCAGCCATAATTATTAGGTGACACCAGTGTTTAAAAAATGATGCATTTCATACTATTTTTAGCAGTTATTGCCAAGTGAATAATTGTAAATGACAACAGAATGGTTCTTTTGTTAATACTGCACAATAAAATGTGCATCAAATTAATTTATAAATATTTAATAATTAACTATATTGCATTTTTCTCAGTGACAGAATGGAGAAAATTTAGGATGATTCGGATGAGTTCGTTTTTGCTTCCTTGCCTTATAGAATTTTGCAAAGTAATAATAACAAAAAAAAACCATTCTATTTTCATTTAGAATTATCCACTTAAAAATAGATGGAATACATCATTTCTTTTAAAGAAAATGGGGTGGCCTAATAATTATGGCCGGAAGTGTATATATATATATATATAATACCAAGTGAGCCAGACGGACCTACCTCGGTTTCACCTAAACGGACCGTCAGGGAAAGTTGGCTAACGAGGAAAGAAACAAACATCATTTATAAAGGAAATTCAATCATGTATTTAGTTTCTTTTTTTTTTTTTAAGCCGTTCCTCCGTTCTTCTATTTTTAAGCCGTTCTTCCCTTCTTCGTAGATTCGTGGAACGTTTATCGACACGAGTATAGTTATAATATCATTTATATATATATATATAAGAGATAATAATTATATTCGCATCGAAAAACCTTTCACCGATCTACGAAGAAGGGAAAAATGGTTTTAAAAAATAAAAAGCTAAGTACATGAACACCAGTCAAATGAGTTCGGGCCGAGTCAGCACGTAGCCCAAAGAAAAAACCCCTACAGGAGTAATCAACTAACAAAAAAAAGCTCAGTAATTAAGTAGAGCACAATAAATAAAGTAAACCTAGGGAGTCAGTCAGACCGACCTAGGTTTCACCTAAGCGGATCGTCAGGGAAAGCTTATATATATATATATATATATACTCTCAGGGAGAGTTCTTAATATAAAAGTCAACATATATATATATATATATATATATAACGAATAATTGTGTACATTTTTCCACGAGGAGAGGCCGTTTATGTATGATTCGGACGAATTCACATTTGCTTTATTGCCTTGTAAAATTTTGCAATGTAATAATAACAAACTATCCATTCTATTTTCATATAAACACATAGTTATCGCCGGTAGTATATATATATATATATGAAATACTTATATATATATATATGAAATACGTATATATATATATATATATATATACATACATATATATATATATATATATATATATATATATATATATATAATGTAATTATATAGTTATATGTCAATTTTGCATTGCGACATGGAAATTTCTATGTTTCAAGATAGGTTCTCATCATCAGGCAATGTTGGTGTGTTTTTGCAGATGATTTACATTTAAAAAATTAAAATGTAAATCATCTGCACAACCACACCAACATTGCCTGATGATGAGAACCTATCTCGAAACAGAAATTTCCATGCCGCAATGTAAAATTGACACATAACTATATAATTATATTATATTAAGCTCTATAATACTCATTATATTGACCACTGTTTATAATAAAATAAATGCCAGAGTACTCAAAATAAAAAGAAAAACTTGAGTCCTCTTCACTTGGAATTATATATATATGTATATTGTGTGTGTATTTTGGCAGCATTTTTTCAATAATGCAGGTTTCATTGAATAATATAGACAAGTTTTTTCTATTAATTTTGTGTAGGATCCATTCGTATATCAGACGGTATGAACGGATCCTACACAAAATTAATAGACAAAACTTGTCTATATTATTCAATGAAACCTGCATTAATATATATATATATATATATATATATATATATATATAAAAACAGAAAATCTAAGCAAGAGCCAACAACCGTCCACTGTTCGCCTAACGGCTCGTCAGGGAAAGTGTTCATATACGTTTGTTTCTTCTTTTTTTTTTGCTTCCCCTGATTTTCCCTCCGAGTTTGTTCTCGGTGGGTTATACAAGACGGTTTAAATTATAGCTTGATTAATACTAGTTTTGGTAGAGTTAGTTCTCTAACTATTCGTCTTGTTGTTGCTATAGTTTATATATATATATATATATATATATATATATATATATATATATATATGCTCTCAGGGAGAGCTCTTAATATAAAAGTCAAGCTATATAACGAATCATTGTGTACATTTTTTCACTAGTCGAGGCGGTTCATGTAAAACAACTTCATCATTAGAAACAAACCTCTCAAATAGGTATGGCAGAAGCTGCAAAAATGTGTAAGCAGAAGATAAGGGATGAATCTGGGAGGCGGCACTGGTAGGTAGTCTGTATGTATCTGCCAGCGAGATGCTGATCATTGTTAAATGAGAAAAAAAAAAGAATCAGCTCTGTTGGAGTGCGTTCGGAAATAACAAATTGAAATCCTCCGCAGCAACCACGTTTTTTTTTTAATTTTATTTAGACTACTTAGCATTTGCTATCAAATAACATCTTTTTTTCACTGAAACGAATTCAATAGGTGGTATATATACACTACCGGCCATAATTATTAGGCAAACCCAGTTTTCTTATTTGGTGATCTGTGTTCAAACACGCGTCCGTGTCGATACATCTTTCGACATGACAATAGGTATATATATATATAGCTACTCCAGTTTTTTTTAAAGAAATTATGTATTTCACGTTATTTTTAGTGTTTATTGCCGAATGAAAATAGAATGGTTCTTTTGTTATTATTACAAAAGAATTTACAAGGCAAGGAAGCAGTCAAACTCGTCTGCATCACCCTACTTTTTTCATTCTTTCATTGATAATTAATTGTTAATAATTTATAAATTCATTTGATGCACATATTATTGTGCAGTATTAACGAAAAAACATCTATTTTCATTTACAGTTATTCACTTGGCAATAAATACTAAGAAATAATATGAAATACATTATTGTTTAAAACACTGGGTTGGCCTCATAATTATGGCCGGTAATGTATATATATATATATATATATATATATATATATATGTGTGTGTGTGTGTGTGTGTGTGTGTGTTCGTGCGCCTGTCCGTAATTTTACTAAATCCGTTACGAAATGGATTACTTTTAATGGATACTCGTGTTTGAGTAGATTCTCTGTTTATTTTATTGATTTTTTTAATTTTTCTAATTAAACAGTATATGTATATATATTTACGGGCCTGAATCATCTAAATCTTGTTAGAAAAATAGGCGGCCTCCGGCAATTATACAGTTCAATAATAATAAAAAAAAAATAGAATATCCGCTCAAATACAAGTATCCATTGAAAATAATGATTAAACAAATAAATGAAAAATATATACATGTGTGTTTGTATGTGTCTCTATGTGTGTGAGTATGTGTGTATAAATATATGTAAGTAGGTTTACACATGCGAGGACTTAAGCATGGATGAATCAGTAAAAAAAACCTACTGTAATTAATCCAAGTAATTAAAAATAATTAATTTTTTGTTCATATTAGTCATCCACATACAAGCCCGTTTCGCTGTATCAATGCTCATCAGTATGGCTAGACATATCCACTTGCTTCAGGCCGGGATCGAAACTCGACTCCCGATGAAATGTTGGAGTCCCAACATTGAAACAAACATATGTCTGTAAAGAAGAGCACATATATAGAAAAAATGATGTACATGTTCTAAAACATAATATATATATATATATATATATATATATATATATGTAAATACATATAGACATATTCATTATATATATATATATATATATATATATATATATATATATATATATATATATTTTATTGCAATGGTTTATAACAGCATTATATTACCCAGAAAAATTTTCATGTTTCCGAACAATACTATTCTTCTTCAGGTTATATTTTAAAATAAACGATGAAAATATTTTATATTTTAATATAAGATGAATGCATGGTTATATTAACTGAAAAAGAGTATTGTTCTGAAGCATGAACAATTTTGTGTAGTGATTTAATGCTTTTATAAACCATTGGAATAACAAAATTACAATATTAAGCTCTACTCTGTATCAAGCATTCTTTATAAAATTAAATGCTTGAATAGTCGGTTTTAATCTACCTAATCTTTCACTTTCTTATAATATATATATATATATATGTGTGTGTGAACAGAGTAATTATAAACAGAATATTATTATGAAATATATATATATATATATATATATATATATATATATATATATATATATATATATATATATATATATATCCGAGTGAGTATAGAACGAGGAGAGAAAAGAAATTTTTTTTCCTGTCCAAAGCATTAATTTAAAACAGTGCTCGATATATGATGTATAGAGCTGTGAATATTTATTATAAATTATCTTTTAGAACATGGACATAATTTTTTCTATATATGTCCTCTTATTATTGTAGAGAAGAGGACATATATAGAAAAATTATGTACATGTTCTAAAAGATAATTTATAATAAATATATATGTATATATTCTTCATCTACATGCCTTTTTCGCTGTATCACTGCTCATCAGTGTTGCTAGACATATATTTGCTTCTGACCGGGATCGAACCTCGATCGATTTGGTGTCAGTCGGAGTCGCTAACCCATCGATACCTTCACTTTTTCGCTACAACGTGCATACTATGATGAAATAAGGCCCAAAACCTTGATGTAAAGAAACGTTTATACTCAAAATAAGTATTCATTATTATTTTATTAATATTTTACCAAACGAATTTTTTTCCGGTGGGCTAACATTAAACCTTTTCCGTTAAAATACATATTGATTTAAAATTTATACAAAAAGCAAGTGATTGTCGGATTTTAATAAAAAGAACTCATTGAAAAATGAATTTAATTATTGTAGAAAATTCCTCCTGAGAAAATTTTGATAGAAATATATACTTTTATTTCATCTGTTGCACCTTTTACTAATGAAATTTCTTGAAATAAAATTTTGTTACACTTCATTTTTAATACTTGCAGAGTGTAAAACGATTACTCATTTACCGAACATTTGGCTTGAATCGTTAAAGAATACAATCAAACTGAGACATTATTTAATTAGAAAAGCTCTTACAATGTTGTCTTATGAAGTAGAAACAAATATGATGAATAATGAAATTCTACTATAATTTCTTTTATTTTTTAAATTCTAATTGGAATAAATTTTAAAGTTTTAAACTTACTAAATTTCTATACGTGTTTTTAATTTTTTTAAATTTCTGGCCCGGTTAGGTGATACTGTTATTAAGTAAAAACTATATTCACAAATTGTAAATGGAAAAGCTAAGTTGAAATAATCACGCACCAATATCATAAAAAGAACTGAATTTTTTTTTATGTATAAACATTCTTATTTTCTATTATACGGTCGACCTTACATGACATTATCAGAAAATAAGAGCAATAACAATAGTAAATTTACTGACAAAAATATTAAAAATTCAATAAGACATATAGAGTACGGAGAATACTTTTGTTTAAAACCCCCAAGTCCAAGAACAAATTTAGATAAATACCAATCTGTGATCAAGCTGTTAAACCCGCGAAAGTTTTAAATAAACAACTATGGTGGTGTTAAAAAATGCATTTTCCCGATATTTTAACTTAAAATAAATAATAGCTATTTCAAGTAAATCTGCGAATATTCCTCGAAAAATGTCTCAGAATAGTAGATTTTATTTTTGGAGGTTTTCTAAAAAACACAATTACATTACGATGATGAACGAATATAAATGGGCGATAATTATATATTTTGGTGAAAGAAACAAAAAAATGTGATTCAATTCAATTTTAATTAGATTCAATTTATTTTTTTCCGAAATGCAGCAAAGTATTTTGCTTATTGAAAATACTGAATTAACATATTAGCTTGAAATTAAAAGTAAAATAAAAAAAGATTCAAGGGAGATTTTCAGTTTTAAAAATTAATTTTAACCTTTGCTGTCGCCCTATATGTTACTGGAAAGCCACTAGTGCGCAGTGGTGTTTTTTTTTGTGTGTGTGTGTGTGTGTGTGTGTGTGTGTGTGTGTGTGTGTGTGTGTGTGTGTGTGTGTGTGTGGTTTTCTTGTCTTGCTGGCTGTCCCATGGTTACGGGTGTGTTTCTACAGAACAACCGTATTAATACTATGCAACCCTAAACATTTCGATCCCTATTTTCAAAGCAAATATAAATTAAAATCTATTTCTAGTAATTTTACATGATTACAGGAGCATTCTTCAGTGTAACTGCATCCTTGAAAATCGTCGCCATGAAACAAAAGCACTCTAATGTAATTCAAATATCTCTGTGTATGAGTCATCCATAAAGATTTAATATAAAAGATTAAGAAATTTGACATAAAATGAACAGCACTAAGGGTAGTATCCCGCAACACCGCAAATTGCTACAGAACGAAAACATTAACCTAAAATCTTGAGTAATGTGCTTTAATAGCTTCGTCAGATGTACATTTTCAGCTGGCAATCTTGTAACCCTATTAGAACAAAATAAAAAATATGTAGTAACCAGTGAGAATTGAAATCAGTATTCACTTGTAATACGAGACAAGCTTGCTAACCATTAGACCAATCAGAGTTTCCGATGATATTCTAAGTGTAGATTGGATGTAGAACTAAGCTGAAAAGGTGGAGCATTCAGTGGTAATCGAACTCATTACTGAGTCGTACTCGATCTTGCGTGACAAGCTTGCTAACCATTACGCTACATCTACCTTGTCCAAAATAATTTTCTAAACTTAGTGAAGATCAAACTCACTATACAGTCGTAATTAATCTAGTGTTACAGGAGTGTTAACCATTACGTGATATCAAAGTGTCTAATGTTTTTTGCACAAGCCCGAAAGTCTAGTCAATATCAAAATTATTACTCGTTCGTAAGTGATCAAGTGAGACAAGCTTGCTTCCTATTAAGCCACATGGAAGTAACCACTGATGGTCTAAGCGTAGCTTAGATGTGGCACAAGGCCGAAAATGTGTAATACCCAAGGAGGATCGAATTCACTAGTAGCTAACCCTTAAACCGCGTTGAAGTACTCAGTCCAGACTTTTATATGCCTGTTCAGAAATGTCTAAACTCTCAAGTGTTTACAATCGCCACCTCAGATCAATGATTAAGAATAGCTTTCAGCGAATGAATGTACCATCCTTTTTCCAAACTCGTGCACTTGATCTATAAAATCACAAATATAGATTTATCTTTTCTGTCCACAAGTTTTCAGTATATTTGTGTGTCTGTTTTACGTGTATCTGTGTTACGTGTGTATGTGTGGTCTTTGTTGTGTGTATGTATTAGTTTTAAGAGTTACTATACAAGTGTAAAACTTCTAACTGCCTCTATTGGAAATATGCATTGGACAACTAAATAGACTGGCTCTTATCTTCTCGTCACTCTCTGGTGGGGCATAACTAATAGTATTAAATTGCTGATGTCGATAAAGTAATTACCACTGGTGAGATATAAGTAAAGGTATTAAATTGTTGACGTCGGAAATGCAATTTCAACAGCCAAACTATTATGTATTGTCGGACGCGGGAGTAGATTACGCCATGATAATCCATACCAACCATTCTGATCTAATTAGATGATATCCAATATTTGACATATCCAATACGGTTTTGAAATACGAGGGATTGGTACAAGTACGATCAAACAATACACATGAATGAAATATTTTCTGCGGATTTCCATCGTACCAAAAATGTACGAAACTACAGGACTCGGCTATCTATATATTAATATCGTAGTACTTAGGTGTGTCACGCTCTAGAAAGCGTTATGAACGCACACATAGACACAAAAGATTAGGAACGCCGGAGAAAGTACACAAGCACGTATGATAAATGAAAGAAAACGTCGAACAGGAAATATAAAACGAAAAAGAATTACTGTAAAAAATATATAATCTATTATTAAAAAAAAAGAGAACAAGAGAATGTATTAATGGACTTATAGCGTTTTTGTGCTTTAAATAATAATTTCAAGTCTTTCTTTGCTGTCTTCATCTTGATTCCCCCTTCATCTATGCTGTAGTCATTATATTATAATGCAGTAATGCCTACCTAGGTACCTACGTGTGCTACACTTTTGCTGTAATGAATGAAATCAAATCTAATTTGTAAATCTATCTATATAAAAGGCAATCTGTGAGTCTGTGACTGTTCCCTATGCACGCCTACATGTTTTAAGCTACGCCATTCAAACTTTCTAGGGACACATATCTACAAGGAAACAAGGTCGATACATACTTTTTGAGTATTTTAAGTTCGGCTATTTTCCCTTTTGCACTTATTGGTCAATGGAACCGATTGTTTACATTTGCTCCGTAAAACATCTAAGATCTAAGATCGTTGCTGAATTACATCACAGAAATCAAATCACACGTGTCAAACGCGACTAAAATATTTTTTATTAAAAAAATGAACATTTATATTTAATTTTTATTCCGACGTTTTAAAAATTCATTTGGTCAACAAAAAAATGTAAATATTTTCTCCCGTAATTTTGAAACAAAAACAAACGCAATGTTGTTTACCATGTCACACAAAACATCAAATCACGTTTACGCAAATATAATCCTCTCATTGGCATCTTCTCCTCCTACTAAAATATTCTGAGTTGCACGGGCAACGCCGGACTATGATGCTAGTGTATTATATTTCCGGAGAAAATAATTTTAATGAAAGAAAGAATAAGACAACAAAGAGAGACAGCAAGAGAACGGCAAAGAAGGTGAAAACGATTACGAGCTGAAGAGAGACAAGCAATCGGAAAACCAAACAGAAAACGAATGCAAGCAAAGAGGAATGATATAAATGGAAAAAATAGAAAGCTTTATATTTATGATTGTTATTGCTGTATTTTGTTAAAGTTGTTCAAATACAGTGTAACCCTGATATGAGAGAGTTATCGGGACTGGATAAAACTTATCTTATATCCGGGTTTGGTCTATTTTATATACATTACCACAGACTCTAATTTGAGACCAGAGAAAATCACACTTATATCCGGGTTTCTTTTATACCCGGGTTTCTCCTATATCCGGTTCTCTGATATCTGGGTTATACTCTATCTAATGGCTAAATAGGGGAATTCCTACGGATATTTTATTGTCACAAAATTTGCCATGCGCGTATTCAATCACTAGCAGTATAGCCCGGCGTTGCTCAGGTGTAACGAAAGCTTTAAAACTAATCCATGGTCCTGGAGCTCAGACTCTTTGGACGTTAGCACGAAAGACTAAACAGTAATAGTTGTTTCCAGTTAAAGCGAAACTGCAGACTGAAAGAAAAATGAATGGATGTAAGTAAAATTTTGATTACCTGGTATCGATATCAAATAAGTTTTTTCGTCGTAAACTGAATTTATCAATTTTCTGCACTATTGGAAGAACTAAAACCTTGAAACTTTTGAATATCGTTTCTTATGTCTTTATCTCTGAGTGTATCAAATTTGATTAAAATCGGACCACTCCTATAATCCGATTTTTTCGATTATCGTTTTTCGATATTTATCGGGGGTACCTCGAGACAAAACCTGGCTAAGACAACTTGCAGATGCTTAGAGTACAACTGCGCAAAATATTCAAGAAAATCCGTTCAGCCGTTTCAGAGTCTATAGGTAACGGACACACCTACACAGACATGCAGACACACACATACACACACACTCTCAGACAAAGTTCCATTTATAAATAAGTTTAGATTAACTGAAAAATTATGATTCATCAGAATATTAAGATAAGAAAACCGTGAATTTTCATAGGTTAAAACCAGTAAAAAATGATTTTCTTAAAATAACCGCAGGACAATTAAAGACTTAAAACATATAGAGATCAGCTTTTAAAAAATGTCAACGGTGCAATGAAAGAAAGAGCTAGAATTCTGTTATGTTCACTGAGTAAATCTCTAACTGTTTAGACGAAATCTTGTCGCGATGAATCTGTATACATTCTTTCCGAATGTTTTTTTTTTTAATCATTTCACCCCGAGCAAGGCGAAAACGCCAATGATGTGCAGGGGGTTACGTAAATGTAAAAAGATTAATTAGAAAAGAGTGAGGAGTACAAACTAGTTAGAAAGGAACACCAGAAAGCTGAGAAAGCAGGTGCGATGACAGATACATAGGTGGAGAGAAAGAGAAGGTTATACAGGGGAGGGAGGAGAGCTAAAGTCCAGTGGTTAGTAGATGAGTATTGACTTTGCATTTAAATTTCTGGAGGTTGTAGCCGTCAGGAAAGCAAGAATACGGGAGCGAGTTCCACAGGCGGGAAGTGCGAGAGAGGAAGCTTCAGGGGTAGAATTGTCGTCTGCATTTGGCTAACCTGACTGTGAATGGGTGGGACCCAGTTGCCAGTCTGGTTGCACGAGTAAACACCTGTTGAGGAGGCATCAGTGACTTAAGCTCATCCGAGCAGAAGCCATGAAAGTATTTATAGAAGAGACAAAGGGAGGCCACATTTCGACGATGGGGAAGTGGCTACAGTCGAGTCGCCAGATCAGTACCTATCACATTACAGACTCTCTTTTGGAGCTTGTCAAGAACACTGAGGAGAACGGCAGGGGCACCTGACCATAAATGGCAGCAGTACTCCATGCACGGACGGATGGTTGACTTGTATATATGCAGGATGGATTCAGGTGGAAAAAACATCCTGGAGCGACATAGTGCTTTTATTATCTTTAAACGAGTATTCAGCGTCGATTGAAAGACTTTTCAACTTATATTGTACCTTATTGCGTCTATCAAGCAAAGAGATGTAATTAACTTTAACCCGATTTTTTTTTAGAAAATGAGAATACCGATGTATTTAAAGGTAGAAGGATCAAATAATGTAAGAATTTTGACGGAATATAAGCACAATAATCATATGATAGAAATGTAAGATTTCAATTATATATATATATATATATATATATATATATATATATAACAGTTGAATATATGGTGGTCCTGGGTATGACGGTAAACTGCATCCGGCAGCAAGGCCTCTGGTTGGGAGGTTGTGACAAGAATGGAGTCACCTCTTAATTGCTGTTGTTCTCAGGTCCACCCTTACCCGGAGTGGTTGCACCTGTTAGTGTTCCAGCTATGAGCAAATAGTTTAGCGCTCAAACTGGGGGTCAAAACACTATAATAGTCTTTTATAGAAAAATATACATTTTTGAAAGAAAGATATTATCAACAAAATGTTTTTGAAGGAAAAATTATTACCATAACATATTTTTGAAGGAAAAAAAAATATTACCAGCAATACATTTTTGAATACAAAATAGAAAATTAAGTTTTCTAAAAAAAAAAATTTAAAATAAATAAAATAAAAAATATATTTTTCATCAGTATCTGACAAATTCAACCTTCTCACTATAATCGAATATTAAAAAATACATGAAAACCCTACCTTTTCGGCATACCACAGAGGTTGATATGCTGTTAAACAAAACTCAAGCTCAAACTCAGATATATGAGATTAATAGAATAAGTAATGAACAGAAAGCAAAAAGTGTCTTTACTGTAACATGTTTGACTTTAATAACCTTTTTCAGAGATATAGTAAGACGATTTCTAAAGAGACTTATTAAAATTCCTACCTGTTCTTCACTTATTTTATATATATATATATATATATATATATATATATACATATATATATATATATGAATAGAATATGATGATGGGCATTGTTTTGCAGTGGATATCGGCTAGGAAGAAGCGATTGGAGAGCTGATTTCGAATTTCAGTTGAATTCTATGCATTCAAGTTGATGAAGGTTTTAATCCATCTATATATGGATATTTATTCTCTCCTGTGGTGAGTTTGAACATAGTGAAAAACCCTGCACACTCAAATGAAAATGATTGTTTTAGGTGGCCCCACAGATAAAATCTGAAGCTGTTTTCCACATACTCATTATTCCTGTATGGACTGACATAGCAATCAATATAGTGAAGTTTGTAAAGTATATTTAAATAACCATATATATATATATATATATATATATATATATATATTATATATATATATTAAAGTGTGCAAAAGTTATTTAAATAACTATATATATATATATATATATATATATATATATATATATACTGAAGTGTGTAAAAGTATATTTAAATAGCCCTATATATATATATATATATATATATATATATATATATATATGGTTAGTTAAATACACTTTTGCACACTTAAACAAAAGATCTTATAAATAATCTTCAAAATCTTATCCTCTTGCTTATACATACTCATGCACCGGTCGGATCATTGACTGGTGGGCCCTTTCAAATACTCTTGCACGTTCTCGAATGGTTTCGCATGCCACCATGACAGGTTGATGAAGCATCTCTGGCTTATTAATGTCTGTTTCATAAATCAATTGTTTTAGGTGGCCCCACGGATAAAAATATAAAAAAATGAATTTGGGGACATGCAGGCCATAGAACCTGTCTTTCCCTACCTGTCCATCTTTCATATTTAGTCAGTTAAGTGCCATACGTTGAAACACGCTTGGGCGATCATGTTTCGAAAGAGGCATGACTAACTGGGCAGAAGATTATCCCGCAGTAGATTGCCATTACCTTCTGCTGTAGACTGGTTGCCAGCCAAGGCTATAGAACCCAATCTATCCTGTTATTTAACCCATAATTGGAGGGAAGAGACGGATTAATGCCTTTCCTAATGGTATTTGTGCGTAAGTGAATGCATTGAATTCAGCTGGAATTCGAACTCTGCTCCCTGATTTCTCGTTCCGAGCCGATATCCAATACACCACAACGCATATCTCATCTTTCATATTAGATATTAACAATTGCATATTAACAGGTGTACATTCCTAGAAGGCCTGGAACTGTGTTCAAAACAAAACCCATGCAGACAGCTCCTGTAAGAAGTGCTGGGAGGACACATGGACCTAACTGACAGTCACCTGAAATTCCAGTTCATACATTATTCTTATATTGATGCTAGTATCTAGCCTGTATTGTAACCATTTTCAAGCACTTACAAACGTTGCCTTATCCATAAATAAGACTGAAGAAACAAACAATGCAGCGGCAATTTGTGCAATAAACCATCGGCAAAATTTCTCCTGTGGTGAGTTTGAACATAGTGAAAAACCCTGCACACTCAAATGACAATTATACAGAAGCTGCTCCTGAAGTACCTTCCATGCAGTACTTCAAGTTGTAAAACATGCTAGGTCTTCTTGACGTGTGCGATTACCTGGATCGTAGAATGTGTTCTTCGTGGTCAGGCTTACGAGGAAATCTTGATCTTCTCCGATCCATTGTTTTTGGTGACACGGTTCCTGTCTCAGCAACGTGACAATAAGCAGCAATGTTTGAATGACTTGGCTGCCTTCTGTCTGGAAACGCAATCTGACAGGAACATGCAGCCTCGAATCCGTATGTAAAAGTAACATCTTCCTTCTCACGATATAAACAACCGGACATTGTTAAATGGAACATTTCTCAGTTAGCTCACTACTACACAAGTTAATCATTGAAGTTCAACCAACCCCAAAAATACTCGAATGACAAATGTAACCCAGTCTACATGGCAACACAGCTCCATCTACCGTAAACTTACTTTAAAATTAATTACTTAAAAATGAAGGATTTGACAACGTATATATATATGGATATTTATCCTCGCTTTGGTGTGAGGAACCCACTCTAGAGATTTTTCATAGTTTGAAATATTCCTCTTCCTTACACGTTTTTGAACAGAAGTTAATGTTTATCTATTGTGTCCTGTTTAGAATTCAGCGTTCGGTTGCTTTTCAGACAGACAAACAGATAGATAGATAGATAGATAGATAGATAGATAGATAGATAGATAGATAGATATGACCAAAAAAGGATAAAAGCATTGAACAAAATAGATAGATAGATAGATAGATAGATAGATAGATAGATAGATAGATAGATAGATCTGAACAGAAAAGATAGGTATATATGAACGGAGAATAGAGAAACGATAACAGATAAATAGATGA
>JBBBDQ010029054.1:160000-232500 GCA_037127315.1 Ascarosepion bandense | reverse complement strand
AATTGAAATTTATTTCATTTTAAAAAATGGTATCTATACAGAAATATTGTTGGCTATTACAAAAAACGCTAATAAATATTTCATGACATAAACTGAAAATATTTTTTATGCGCATTATAATGTTATGATATGAGATGTTTAAAAGCGTTTTTATTTCTCTAATACCCAACAATATTTTTATAGACTAGTCAGTTAAATATCATAGGTGATACAGGCTTAAACGATCTTTCGAGACATGACTTATTGGGGAGAAGATTTTCCCGCAGTAGGTTGCCATTACATTAGACTTGTTGCCAACCAAGGCTATAGAATCCGATTTGTCCTGACATTTAGCCCATAGCTTGAGGGGAAACAGATGGATTAATACTTTTCCTCAGGTTATTTGGAGTGCATATAATAAAAATGGAATTCGAACTCGGCTCTCCGATTTTTCAATCCGAGCCAATATTCACTGTCTCACAACGCATATCATTATTGATCAGTCAAGTACCATACTTGATACACGCTTGGGCGATCATGCCTCGAAAGAGATATGACTGATTGGGAAGATTTCCCACATTAAGTTGCTTTTGTTTTCTGCAGTAGACTGATTGCCAGCCAAGGCTATAGAACCCAGTCTGTCCTATTATTTAACTCATAACTGGAGGGAAGTGACGGATTAATACCTTTCCCAAAGGTATTTGCGCATAAGTGCATGCAAGGAATTCAACTGGAATTCGAACTCGGCTCCCCAATTTCTCATTCCGAGCCGATATCTACTGCACCACAACACACACCCTTATTGATACCGTATTTAAAATTCGGACAACCAGACACGTATCAAAGTGCCACTCTTTTACAGTTAGATCAACCAAATGCAGGCGACAATTCTAGTCCATCAGTTTCTTTTCGCGCGCAACTTCCTTCCATATAATTGCTTTCCTGACGGCTATAACCTCCAAGAATTTAAATGCAAAATCAATTCCCATCTCTTATCCATAACTCTAGCCCTTTTCGACATCACCCCGTGTATCTTGTTCTTTTTCTTTCTCTCTACCTTCGTAACTGTCTTCACTCCTGTGTTCATATCCTTCTTTTCCCTTTCTTTTTCTTCCCTTGTAGCTGGTTCGTCTTTATGTTCACTTTTTTCATGTTTAAAACTTTAACTCTCTTATGTAGTCCCTGCACATCAGTGGCGGTACTGCCTTGCTTGGGATGAAATGATTAAGAAAAAACAACTATGGAGACATGGATGATTTATTCAATCATTTTTATAAATTTTTCCAACATTCTAACATTTACCCCTTTTACAAAAGTTAAAGAATATAAAAAATGTCCATAGTTTTTATTGTTCTGAGTGATTTCGGTTAGTATTTTATCCATTCTAAATGGCGATATATTAGATATATCCGTTCCCCGTGTATTGTACTACATAGTAGCTTTTAATGTGTGGTTTTTTCTTGTGGAAAAGTGGCCGTTTAAAGCAGCCACGTATCATGCGCGGCTGGTTTAACGTGAGAGTTTACTTTAGAAAACACTTAATATGCCATCTCGAATACCGAACAGTTTCAGCCTGATACGGTGGTAAGGGGCTTAATCAATAGGGGATCTCTAATAACATCTGGACGGTTACCATATGATGACCCTTACGTCAACCCAGATAAACTAAATAAAATATTGATTAAATCATCATTGTCAGCCCTATGCAATGCATGATGCTTAATATAAAGGCTTCTGCTAATATATATATATATATATATATATATATATATATATATATATAGCTTGAAAAGTAGTGGACTGAAGTAAGAAATAGCTCGTAAATTTTAATGATTCCAAAACGAAACTACTATCTATTAACCATCACTGACGATTGTTCGTACCCCCATTAGCATGGATTAGGCTAGCCTCCCTGAAAAAAAACAAAAAAACATTGCGACTTCTTGAGCTAACGCTCTCAGAAGACCTCAAGTGGAATTATATCGAATTCTTAGCTAAATCTACTGCTGAAAAGGTCGGTTCACTGTGTAGGGCCAGGAAGTTTTACCCGTCTGATTCCGTCCTGCACATATATAAATCTACCATCTGCCCGTGTATTGAATACTGCTACCACAGCTGGTCGGGTGCTCATCCTATTAACATCGGGTTTCTTGACAATATCCAAAGAAGAATCTGTAATGTGATCGATCCCGACCTGTCTGCAGTCGCTATCTCACCAGTCGGACCTGGCTTCCCTGTGTCTCTTCTGCAAATACTTTCACGGTTTCTGATCCAATGATCTTAGCTCATTAGTGCCCCCTATATGAATTTACTCGAGCTAATAGACTAGCAACTCCCACACTTTTACAGGGAAACCGATAAAATATAACCACAATTGCTATTCTAACAGCTTCTTTTCTCGCAATTCCTGCTTGTGGAATTCCTTTCCGTATACTAGATTCCCCGACAGCAACATTTTTTTTTATAAGCGTTTCACCCCGAGCAAGGCATGTCACTGCCATTACTGTGCAGGGGGCTACGTAGAGTGGAGAAAGGCTGATTAAATATAGGAAATAACAGAGGGTGGGTGATAGGCGGGTGAGGATACAGAGAATGAGGGTTGGGTAGATGAGAGTGTTGTGAGAATAGTTGTGAGTTAGTGTGATAGGAGGTGTCTACTGACCCTACATTTAAACACCTGGAGATTTTAGCAGTCGAGAAAGCAGACTTGTTGAAGGGAGTTCCACAGGCGGGAAACGCGACAAAAGAAGCTGTTGGAGTAGAATTTACGGTTACATCTTATTTGTTTAACTGTAAAAGGGTGGAACCTAGTTGCTAATCTAGTATCTCGTGTAAATTCGTGCTTAGGCGGCACCAGTGATCTAAGCTCATCGGAGCAGAAGCCATGAAAGTACTTGTAGAAGAGGCACAGGGAAGCTACATCACGCCGGTGTGAGAGCGGCTGCAGCCGGTCTGCCAAGTCAGTATCAACCACGTTACAGATCCTCCTTTGTATTTTGTCAAGAAGCCCAAGGAGAGCAGCAGGGGCACCCGACCAGATATGGCAGCAATCAAGAATTTAAATGTAGGGTCAATACTCATCTCCTATCTCAATGACTCACATCCTTTCTCTCAATCTCCTTTCTCCATTCACTCCACCCCTATCACACCAGTATTCTCATTCTTCTATTACCCTCTTTCGGACATCCCCTATAAACTGCCACACTTTCTCATCAATTTCTCCCTAAAAACTGCCTTGCTTGGGGTTGAATGATTAAAAAATATATATATACATTTTTGCAGTGATATTTGAATTAATAGATATTGTTGGTCTTTAGCAAACCAGTGCTGGCGGTAAAGAGTTTTTGCGGATGATTAAGTCGGTTGTATTAAATTTAACATAGTATATAATTAGTTTTACTATTTTTACTGGGTACAGTAAAGAATATATTAGAATTTTTATTATTTTTTTTCATCTGGCGTTTAGTTAGAACGTATTTGATTAAGGTATAGTAAGTTGATACATTTAGTGTTACTTGAGGAAGTATTATGTTCTTTTTATTTATCTTACTATTACTAATGACTCGTCCAATTTGTTCATCAACGATGTAATTAGGAAAGCTGTTGTTAATGATAATTTGCATATTGTTTTCTTTTTTTAATTCAGTTTTATCCGCAATAACTTTTTGACTCTAAAAGACCGGCATTGTATATCCATTTAAACGTCTTTTGGGAGATTGTAACTCTGACAAAAACTAAATATATAATATGGTTTCACGACAACAAAATTATCAAGGAAACTTACACTATATGTGTAGATTACAAGTTCTATAGCACAATATTTAAAAACGCATTCCTGTACATATCCGCAATTCCGAAAACATTAATTGATAATACTGAGTATATTCAACCATGAATATATATATATATATATATATATATATATATATATAATAAAATAAAATAAAATAAATTTTCAATATTCAAAAAAGTTGAATGAACATTTAGACATAAAATCCCTAAGAGAGATTTTACATCACCTCAGCAACGGTCCTTCTATTCAAAATGGAAATAAAAATAAGGAGAGAGAAAGATAAAAATTAAAATAAAAGAAATAAAAAATAAAATAAAAAATTACTGTTAAGATTTAGAAAATTTTCGTCACAAAAAATTACGGAAGTAATTAATGTCTAATTTTAGATTTTAACTTTTAGATAGAGTTGTAAGTGAAACATTTTTGAAAATTTATTTTATTTTATATTAGATCTGAAAGTTTAATTACATTGAGCTCTCTTCCTGTATCATTTTTTAATATTAAAAATTTTTAATATTAATTAGGATCAGGTTCTTGGGATTTACCTTCCTACTATTCCGTTTTGGATTAATGTATTATAATATATATATATATATATATATATATATAATATATATATATATATATATATATATATATATATATAACCCTACGTCTATGGAACGACTCAGAGTTTCATGCAGTACGCAATCATTTGTGTTCACATATGAAATATCCACCAGATGACTGCATAATGCATGAAACCCCGAATCATGCCACCGACGTAAGATTATATCTATATTTACTAATATATATAGAATGAATAGCTCTGTTTATACTACATTAAGTACTGTTTTATTCATACGTGTATTCCCATATGTATATTTATTAAATCACACACACACACACACACACACACACACACACACACACACACACACATATATATATATATATATATATATATATATGTCCAACTGAAACAATGCTCAATATAAAACTAGGGCACACAATATTTGTTAATAATTATTACGTTAGAACATGTGCAAGCTGCAAACTACTACAAAATTGTACATTTTGTTTCGACATTGAAAGAACAATCTCTCATCAAGTAGTTCTACCCAGGAAGTATTTGATACTTTGTCTCTGGTCCAACAGATAATTATTGAACGAGAGGTTAACTGTTTCCTCCTGCGAAATCTCTAGGAAAATGAAAAATAAAAAACAAACTGCTACTAAAGAAATCATGCTTTAAAAATCTGAAACTCGCAGGACGTATCTGATGGCAAGCAAAACTACTTGGATTTCAGTGAATGCATAGTACAACAATAAAGAGAAAGATCTTTTTTTCTGATCTTCATGAATGATCTTTCTCATGTAATCACTTCCTAAGTAGGCATCTACGCAGATGACACCACATTTCACTTTCATTTCAGTAGGAAATCTGCCAAGACTGGTAAAGTATTCCTGATTACTGTCATTCAAAAATACCTCCAATCTGTGAGTGAATGCGGTATAAAATAGCCCCTAAATTTTAATGCCTCCAAACGAAGCTGCTCTTCTTTAACCACCATGGAGAAACATTTCTGCTTACCATCGGAAAGCAATACATTGCGCCTCCTTGGCTTCATTCTCTCAAGTGGAATGATTACATCGAATCTATAGCTGCATGTACTGCTAGGGAGGTTAGGTCACTGTTTCGAGCCAGAAAGTTTTTCTCGTCAGAATATATTGTGCACATTTATAAATCTACCAATAATCCGTGCATTGCATACTGTTGACATATCTGGTCGGGTACTCCTGCTGTTCATCTTGAGGTTCTCGAGAAAATCCAAAGGGGGATTTGCAATATAATCGATCCTGACTTGGCAGCCCATCTTCATTCATTTTCTCACCGACGTCATGTGGCCGGCCTCTCTCTCTCTCTCTCTCTCTCTCTCTCTCTCTCTCTCTCTCTCTCTCTCTCTACAATTATTTTCATTGCAACTGCTCTAACGAGCTTTTATCCCTGGTTCCCCGACCAGATGTCTCTCTCTCTCTCTCTCTCTCTCTCTCTCTCTCTCTCTCTCTCTCTCTCTCTACAATTATTTTCATTGCAACTGCTCTAACGAGCTTTTATCCCTGGTTCCCCGACCAGATGTATTTAGGCGTGCTACTAGATTGTTGTGGTGCATTGAATATCGGCTCGGAACGAGGAATTGGGGAGCCGAGTTCGATTTCCAGCTGAATTCATTGCATTCACTTACGCACAAATACCCTTGGTAAAGGTATTAATCCGTCTGTTCCTTCCAGTTATGGGTTAAATAACAGGACATATTGGGTTCTATAGCCTTGGTCAGCAACCATTCTACCACAGAAAGCAATGGCAATCTACTGCGGGATAATCTTCTGCCCAGTCAGTCATGCCTCTTTCGAGACATGATCACCCAAGCGTGTATCACGTATGGCACTTAACTGACTGACTGACTAGATTAGCATCAATGTCTCACCATGTTACGCTCCTTTTCTACTCTAATAGTTTTCTTTCTCGCACTTTCCGTTTGTGGAACACCTTTTCATTTGCTTGCTTTCCTGATACCTACAATATTCAAAGGTTTAAATGCAACGTTAGTTGCCTTTTCTATCTCCTTGATTCCTTAACGTATCCTTTCTTCGGCTTCCGCTACCTTCGACCTTTGACCTTTCTGTTTTTCACTAACTTTAATGACTACGCGCTAGTGGCGTTCCTGTCTTGCTTGGGATAAAATGTTTATATATAAAAAAAAGATATTATGAAACATTATTGCGCATACCCTCTACAACACAAAAAGTAAAAGCCTGTGGAAGAAAGGAACAGAGAAAGTGAACTATTTATCTAGCTATATATCTACTTATATTATTAGAGTTTGTTTAAAATTATCTTCCTGTATGTGTTATTTTGCTTTTTATGAGTTTTCACATCTGTTTTATTGCATTTTAATAATTTCCTTTATGCTTATTTTTCTTGCTTTTCATCGCAATGGTCTTTGCTAACCGATTCGGCGTCTCTTAATGTAATTATTTACAAACGTTAGCGTAGTTTTGAGACAAGGCCGCAAATGTGCAATCGCATGATGAATGAAGCCATCTTGCTATGCATGTCTTTCAATGTCCCCCAAAGCATAAAAAATTTAATTGAAATCCAAATATCAAGCTGGAAAACATCATTTGCTGCATTTGGAGACAGAAAAGCAACGAGTGCTTGCTTGCTTAAAAAAAAAAATTCACCCCAAGCATGGCGATAATGCTATTAAGACATAAAGGGGCTACTGGGAGTGAGATAGAATTAAATCTCTTTAGAAGGAACCGGGAAACGTTATCCTAAACCGGAAAAAGGGGTAAATTTCTACTCCTGTTCAAAAAACCGAGGAGCAGTAAGAAACAGACCATAAGCAAACCTATCTCTTCTTATTGAGGGAAAAATAAAATAAATAAAAAACAAATATTAAAAAATGTTTCAGGGATAGATGTCAAAGGTAGAGCATTGAATTAAATTTTAGAAGCAACAGGAACACCAAGCCTAAACAGGAAACAATAGATAAGCCTCTACTCCTGTTCAAAAGACCGAAGAGAAGTGTAAATCGGGTGATAGGCAAATGTATCTACTCCTGGGGTAGGAAAATCTACATAAATATCTTATAATGTTTCAGGGTTTCAGCTGGGATGTCAGAAATATAGAACTGAAGTAGACTTTAGATAGAACCAGAAACACATTTTTAAACAGGAAAACAAGGCGTAAACACATAATAATGCTAAAACCAAAAAAAAAACCAAAAACAAAAACAAAAACAAAAAAAGAACGGAGTTTGAACAGGACGATAGGCAAACGTATTTACTTTTTCAGGGGAAATAAAATAAGTCGTGAATAAAGTTTCAAAGTTTAGTCAGAGATGTCGATTGTTTCGTGTTGATGTAGACTTTAGAAAGAGCTGGAAAATCCAATCCTAAACAGGAAACAAGGAATAAAACCTTTCTTCTTAATATGCCGTCTTCTTTCATGACGTTGGCAGCCATGGCATTTGTCCAGATCTCTTCTTGCTCTTAACACTTTCCCACTTGGTATCGCACTGAAACCCTGCTCCGCCATCCACTTGCTCAAGCCCATCAAGTATGGCTCACGCTACTTTCCCCTGTCTCTCTTTCCTTGTATCCGTTCTGTGAGTATTAGATTCTACAAACTCTTTCTGTGGATTTATTATCTAACGCCAAGAATTTCTGTATTACGATTTTGGTACAGAATTGAGATATATATGCAAGCTGCATTCACCCTAGTCGGGTTGAGCCGGCTTTGCCCTTCTCTAGGAGAAAGATTCATTGGGGTTCGTTTAAGGGAAGGGTCCCAAGTCCTACCCTATATAGACCTTAGACATTTTTTTAATTATCCCGCAACAGGTTACCATTACCTACTGTGGTAGACTGGTTGCCAGCCAAGGCTGCAGTACCCAATCTGTCCTGTTATTTAACCCATAACTGGAGAGAAGGGACGGATTAATATTTTTCCAAAGCGTATTAGCGCGTAAGTGAATGCAGGGCACTCAACTGGAATTCGAACGCGGCTCACCTATTTCTCTTTCTGAGCCGATAGCCACTGCACCACAACGCATATCTGTCAATAAACGTTTACAGCACCTGGTATTCAAGCGGTTACCCATCTAGGTACTGACTAGGCTCAACGTTTCTTAACTTCGGTGCTCGAAATGGCAGTGAAGCAATATAAAATTGCTGGCGAAGCACAACCTCTAAATTTGTTGTTTTTCATTTTTTTTTACTTTTTTCAGCGCAGTCATATCGATTATTATATAAAGTTTCCGATTATCAAAAAAAAACATTGAAAAAATTTTAATATTTAAACAATTTGAGGGGGGTTCACTTTTTCATACAAATTTATAGTAAATCAATCCTCCATTTTGGAACAATTCGAGTTGGGGTTACTTTGTTTTTTGGTGGGGAGGACGAGTTATTGCTCTTGTTTTTGTCGTTTTCAAGTTTTCTTTAGTTCTTTCGATGGCATCTTCCGCGGAAACTCCAAGAATGGCTTTATTCAAAAGTTTCGCAAAGGATTCAGTAGTTGAATATGCGCAAGCAAAAACATTAATTGCACAGGATCGATTTTCTATAAGGTTGTATGAAAAACTGAACCCCTTACCCTAAAATTGTTTAAATATTGAAATTTTTTACAAATTTTTTGTCAATCGGAAAGTTTAGTGTTTAATCGATAAGACTGCACTGAAAAAAGTAAAAAAAAAAATTGATAATCAACCAAATTACAGGTGGTGTTAATGTCGTACCGGCGAGTGGTTCCAAAATGGAGGATCGATTTACTATAACGTTGTATGAAAAACAAATTCCCTCCCCCCCCCACTAAAATTGTTGAAATTTTGAAATTTTTCCAATTTTTTTTTTTTTGTCAGTCGGAAAGTTTAGAGTGTAATCGATAAGACTGCACTAAAAACAGAAAAAAAAAATGAAAAACAACAAATTTAAAGGTGGTGGTAGTCTCCTTCAGGTCTGCCGATTGATAAACATTCTATTTTCTATTTTCTATCAATTTGATTGGATATTCCAGGGTGGGTAATCAAGATCTAAGTGTTGCATAAGAATAAGTAATATATTATTCCTTATTAAAAAAGTAAGACAAAATAAAACTTAATCAAACATATACGTCAGCAACTTATGAAAGTAATGTAAAAAACAATTATAAAATGAGCGTATAAGACACTATGACATGCAAATGTTTCGTTTATGTTCTCTTACAGTCATTCTTGGCTTCCGTTAGTAAATCCACAGAAATTTAATTATTTCTCGGTCAGAAAATACAGACTAAAACTACTGAAAATACACTTAGGATGTTATTAGCATGGCCGTATCTGACTACCGGGCACACCGGGCACGGGTCAGGGCCGATGCGTGCAATCATAGTGAAAATCCGGGCAAGGAAAAATGTCTTCGTCAGAAATCAAACTAAACAACTCACGAAGAAAGAAAGAAAAAAAATCGAAGAAAACATCCGAATGAACGCAGTAAAAATCTGTTTGTTTATTAATTTTGGAAGAAAAGACTGGTTATACTCAGAAAGTCCGAATCCGATTTCTTGCTTTCGTTCACGTTCTGTGCCTAATTTCCATTGGAATAGCTGAAAAAAATCATAGTTTCTGGACACGGATGACACTGATGACGTCATCACATTGTCAACTAATAAATCCGGGAAATTTTCTCTGTGCTTGGTGTTTTTTTAGCATCAGTTACGGCCCTGGTTATTAGGATGCTTTTCCTAGCATGATAAGTTACTTGAATCTAAAATAAAATGTTTCAAGTGTTTTACTTACATTATTATAACCTGGAACTTCACAGTGAAATTAAACACTTTGACCTATATTGAGCAAAAAAAAAAATGCATCCTCTTTATAAAGAAAACCTGATGTGATGGGGTAAAACAGACTTAATTTTCAGAACCAGCTTTAAAAGATAAACCAGAAATATGCGGGTATTGGTCAACAAGTTTGGTTAAAAAAATGTCGACCGGTGTTATCGTTATTAATTTACAGTTTATTAGGTAAATAAATGACAAAATGAAAAAGTTAATGTATTTTTTTCTCAGATTCTTTAACCCTCAGTAAACCCTAGAATCTTAGTGACTTTGCTTGGAGGCCAAAGATATATATATTAACATATTGAAACAGAACAATATATATATATATATATATCAATAAATTCCGAAATTTATATTCCGCTAAATAGCTATTTCAGCTAAAAAATTCTCGCTTCATCCGCAACGATCAAAAACAAGAATTTATTAATTCAACCAAAACTTATATATAAAATATGAACTCAAAACCGTAAAAGTTTAAAAAAAGTAAATATTTAGGGGTTGGTTTATCGTAAGATAAATGGAGGTAACTTTGTTTTGTTTTTTCTGTGGAAAAAAGAAAGAATAATATATATATATATATATATATATATATATATATATATATATAATTAAATAAATGTCCGAAGAGAAAATAAACAAATGAAAGATAATGAAAGATGGATAATAAATAATTAAATTAATAAATAAGTAAATAAGAAAGCAAATAAACAGAAAAGGTGGAAAATTGTGTACAGTTGTTAATCAGCGTCCAAATATTTATCTCACCATTTATACACCCAATGGTGTATAGAGCAGTAACTTTTTGTTACTGTTTCCGTAACAAACTATTTTTTATGGAGCAGGGTTGTTAGCCCTGCGTCCAACCCCCAAACCTGCAGGACCAGTGGACCATTCTTGGTCCTTACGTTTAAAGCACCTGGTATTCCCAAACGTTCACACATTTAAGTACTGACCAAGCTCGATGTTGCTTAATTTCGGTGATCGAGCGAAAACAGGTGTATTTAACACGATATATCCATAGACCCAAGTATTTAAGAAGATATTTATTTCGATGTCTGCACGTGATTATTAATTCACTTCTAGAGAAATATGAAAAGAAAAAAACACCAAGGAGAGGAGCGAACAAGAATTAAGAAAACATATATAGATATAAATATATATAATATTTAAACAAAAGTATCACGATTTTTGAGCGTCATGATTTCTTCTATATTAGGAAGGGACATATTCAATGCAAAAATAAAATTCTCTAAACATATTCTTCTTCTTCTATGTGCCCTGTCCCTTCAGGACGTAGGCGATCATGGATCTCCACGTCTCCCTATCCCTTGTGGCTCTTAGTATGTTTGCTCCTGTTGCTCCTGGCAACCCCCGTTCCGTCATCCACCTGATCAGACCCTGCAAATATGTTATCCGCTGCCTTCCTCTGTCTCTCCTTCCTTCTATCTGTCCAGTCAGTATCAGGTTCTCCAGGCTCTCCTTCCTCATTGCATGTCCCAGGAACTTCAGTTGTCTCTTCCTGATGCTCAGAATCAATTTCCTTTTTGTTGCCATTCTTTTTAACACCTCGTCGTTGCTTGTATGCTCAGTCCACGATATCCGTAGCATCCTTCTGTAGAACCACATTTCGGCCGCTTCCAGTTTTGTCCTCATTTTCGATGATATTGTCCAGCATTCACAGCCGTATTGAAGAACTGACATCACGTAGCAGTCTAGCACTCTTTTCTTCGTTTCTATTGAGATTTTCCTGCGTGTTAGTATTTTGCTCATCTTCTGGAACGCGTCCTTTGCCATGCCAATTCGCCTTCGGATCTCCGTGTCGCACTTTCCATCTCCTGTTAGAACACTTCCTAGGTACTTAAATGTAAAATATCATCCCTTTGTTTGAATACAAAATCTATTTTAATTATTTATTATGTTCTTTTACCGAGCACTAAACATTGGTCTCCAATTATGAAACATATTTTGGATCAACTTCCCGTCAGTAAAAGAATCAATGAAAAAAAAACTTGGTATTCTTTGTGGCACGTACTTATTAGCAAAATTAATGTTTGTTTGCTTTTTGTTTTTTAGAAAAAGAAAGAAAGAAATACCATATCTCCTGATTCTAAGAAATAACAGGCAGAAATACTTTTTTCTAATTCAAAATTCAAATATGAAACATTAAAAAAGATATTTCATTTTCACTTAATTAGTTCGAAGTGTATTATTTCTCACAGATTCTCTGTCTGGATATTTCTGTCGCGGCCATTTTAACATACCAAATATTTTAGGCGGGATTTTGCAATAATGTTCTCCCTTAATTAACGAACAAAATCTGGGAAAGAAGTTTAATTTCTAGTATAAAAGATCTGGAAAAACAAGCACTACAGATAAAATATGTATGCACGTATGGCTGTAGTGCCTCTGTATAAATAATTATATATTCCCTGAAGATCCAGTTAGGTGAAACCTAGGTAGGTTTGTTGGCTCTTTAGGTTATCTATACATACATAGTCTAAATACTCATCTCTAGAGGTCAGTACCAGAGCAAATCCACGCTAAGCATTGCAGCTACTCTTGCAGCAAGTAGTTTTTATAAGGTATCGTTGTTAGCTCCATACCCAACCTGTTTGGAACCCTCGCCGTGGTATAATGAATAGCATACTTGACGCGCTAGAAACTGTTATGAATGGGTAGTGAGTTCGATCCTCACTGGGTTACCCATACTTTTGGCCTTGTGCCACTTATAAGCAGTGTTTAGAAAATTCACTATACCCAAACTATTTTAGAATTTTTTTGACAAATTTCTCCTCGTCGAGTTAACAAGCAAAGGCAGAGGGCGTAGTCTGCCTTCTTACTAATTTCTAAGTGGGGCAAGAACAGATGTATATATACTTTTGCACAAATGCTTCGGGTTTGAATGTTTAGTTGTTGTTCGTATGTTAGTTTAAAGTCTAACCTAGCTTATTTTTAATCCCATGCAGTAGGCGGAGAAAAAAGTTAGATTCATCCCCTTTCCAAGTGTTTTTTGTTGTTGTTGTTTAAAGGCAAATGCAATGACTTCGTTTGCTATTTTAACTTAAATTAACACACAGGTAACGGAAATGCTACGTTTAGGAAAAAGAGTAAAAGACTGAATCCTGCCTAAAACGACAAAAGTTTGCTAGATCCGAGCCAACATATTTGTGACTAAGAAATACCAGAAAATAGGGTCCCTACATAACTTAGGATGTGCGTTGTGGTGCAGTGAATATCGGCTCAGAACAAGAAAGCGGGGTGCAGAGTTCGAATTCCTGTTGAATTCATTGCATTCACTTACACGCAAATACCCGTGGGAAAGGTATTAATCCGTCTATTCCTTCCAGTTATGGGTTAAATAACAGGACAGATTGGGTTCTATAGCCTTGGCTGGCAACCAGTCTACAGCAGAAGGTAATGGCAATCTACTGCGGGATAATCTTCTGCCCAGTTAGTCATGCCTCTTTCGAAACCTGATCGCCCAATGGCACTTAACTGATTGACATAACTTTCGTTATCAAAAATAAAAAAAGTAAAAGAAACGCTGGAAAGTAAATAAGTTGGCCTATTAAAACAATTGACGTTTAAAAAAAAATTGATGGCCGCGTTAAAATTTTGAGCCTAGTAAACAAGATATAAACAAACCTGATACCTGGCCAAGTCGACGAAGAAGGGAAGCAAAAAAAGGGACTGAACAAAACAAACGGTAACGTGTAGAAAACAAGCATTCCAAACGTATAAAGAATCCTTTAAGATATCATGTACTAATAAATTATTTTCCCCATTTCAGGGGCAGTAAAATGCACAACAGACTAGCATTAATTTCTGAGATTACTACTTCAACTGTGCCTTCTATCCTGAAAACAAAACTCTATTCGACAGGGAAAAATGCCATAAAAACATTCGGACTACAAATGTAACACGCCTTTGCAAACTGTCTCATTGACAAAAGCAAAAAGTGAATGCAATGAATTCAACAGGAATTCGAAATCGGCACCCCGCTTTCTCGTTCTGAGTCGATATCCACTGCACCACAACGCACATCCCAAGTTATGTACGGAGCCTATTTTCTGGTATTTCTTAGTCACAAATATGTTGGCTCGGATCTTGCAAACTTTTGTCGTTTTAGGCAGGATTCAGTCTTTTACTCTTTTTCCTAAACGTAGCATTTCCGTTACCTGTGCGTTAATTTAAGTTAAAATAGCAAACGAAGTCATTGCATTTGCCTTTAAACAACAACAACAAAAAATACTTGAAAAGGGGATGAATCTAACTTTTTTCTCCGCCTACTGCATGGGATTAAAAATAAGCTAGGTTAGACTTTAAACTAGCAGAGGAACAACAACTAAATTCACAAATCAAAACTCCCTGAACACCCGCCTTGGCTACTTAAACAACCGGAAATGATTCTAGAATTAACAAAACACTAAAAATCTAATACACATCCCTCAACTTATATCTATAATTTAAATAACATTCCAACTGGACACAAATATACATAGACGGCTTTAAAGACTGGAATGAAGTAGGAATTGCAGTTGTCTCTAACAACATCACACTCCAAAGACGTTTAATAGACAATACATCAATTTTCAATGCTGAAACTACAGCCATAAAACTTAGCTTTAGTCCTCATCCTCGAAATTAAACTCAACAAATATAAACTATTTTCAGACTCATTATAAGTGTTAATGGCACTAAAAAACAAAAATCTAAATAACCCTCTGATCGTCAATTCCTTCAAAGAATCAACCTCATCACCCAAAACAAAAACATTATTTTATGCTAGCTTCCCAGCCACATTAGTCTCAGAGAAAACGACAAAGTAGACATAGCAGCTAAAAGATCATTAAACATCAATATTAGTGATATAAAAGTGCCCCATACAGATTACAAACCTCTAATCAACAACTTTATTACGACCAAATGGCAAGAGTTGTGGAACTCCTGCAAAAATAACAAACTCTACAAATTAAACCCATCATCAAATAATGGATAGAATTAAAAATTTCCAATAGAAAAATGTCAAGAAGAGAAGTAGTAATAATAACTAGACTTTAAATAGGCCCCACCGCTGTCAGCCATTCACACCTACTAAAAGGTGGGGCGGCACCAATTTGCATTCCATGTCAGGAGCTCTACACAGTGAAACATAGACTAACAAGCTGCATAGAACTTGAAAAAATGCGATTAAAATACTATCAAGAAAACAATCTGAAAGACATCTTCAACAAAGCTGACCTAAATGACCCTTTAGAATTTCTAAAAGTAACAAAATTATATAACAAAATATAGTTACAAAAGAAGATAGCATATAACCATCACACGTCAAATCACAACACCTCCACTTATATTTCGACAGCAACAGACTCACAAAAGATCAGCAAGCAGTAAACAAAAAACAGATTCTTCAGCATTAAAAACCCAACACGGTAGGTATGCTGGTTGTGGGATCTCCCCTTTTTCTGTAATAATGGACTCGACTTGACTATTATTATACTCCTGCCATAGAGAGAACAGGGACTGGTCCGTAAGTTACCGAACGATATCGAAGTTTCGCAGAGAATACCGCGTCAGAAATCATAGTAGCTCTGAGCTCCACTCAGTCAGAATGATTTTACACGGACATACTCATTTTAGCACGGCTTCACTTCAAAGACTTGTATATATATGTATATACAAATCCTAAAATGAATCTCCACTCTGATTAGCCAAAAGAAGCACACATGTAAATTTTTATATCTTTCCACATACATATACAGCAAACCGAATTTTTCGTCATTTAAATGTAAATTATCTGCACAACCAACAGCAACATTGCCTGATGATGAGAATCTATCTCGAAACATAGAAATTTCCGTGTCGCAATGTACAATTGATTCATAACTGTATAATTATATTGAGCTCTATAATACTCATTATTTTGAGCACTGTTCATAATAAAATAGATGACAGAGCACTCAAAATAAAAAAAAAACCCTGAGTCCTCATCACCTGGAATTATATATATATATATATATATATATATATATATATATATATATATAGATAGATAGATAGATATATATTCCTTACTCATCGTATTCCTGGATTACTAACTCGTGTTTCAGTTTGTATCTTTACGTTTAATATAACTCAATTTTCTATCTCAAATATCTGTGTTGTTGTCCATTATTTTGTGCAGTTCCTCACCCGGAATCCACAGCACCGGTAAAAGAAACAACTAAACTATTCCTAATAAGGTCTTACTTCAAATCATTGAAACGGAAATTTCTAAAGACTGCTGAAGTTTCTCCACATATGCCGCACATTCTTGGAAAAGAATAGTGACGCGGCTCCTACTTTGGCCTCTATGTGTTTTGAATTGAAAATAGTCCTTCAAAGCTAGAGAAATCAGACAACCTTATTGTTTAACCTATACCCAGGAGAGAAAAATGGATTCTTACCTTTTTTAAATGTATTCATGCGAAGTAAACGTAATATGTCAATCCTATCATCCAAACTATGTAAAACTGAGCTTCATGAAATTTGGATGGATCTCGTGAATGCGTATGGAATTCATGAGCTAATTTGAATATCCCTCGAATTTTTAAAAATTTCCCTAGGGACATTATAATGAAATATTTCAGAGTAGAGTTTATGTTGTTCTCCGTTAGTAACTACACCACCAAGTGGTAAGCCCTCGAGATCGGGATCATGATCATGATTTCATCACTTCTTGTATGTCTATGAAATTCACATTACTGGGTGCAGCAGACACAGCAAAGGGAGTGATGACTAAGTAACAAATGGTCTTTTTTCCTTCCAGAGCGTCCATAGATGGCATTGCTATACTGGTCCCTTCTAAGTTCGAAGCCGATAAACTGCTGCAGCGCTACGATAACTCGTCAAGTGGGTGGGAATGAAAGCTAAATCCAAGAAAAAACCGGAGCTTGTCATTACTTAGAGGCTCTGTCAGGGAAATTCACTTTTGTATTGGAGGAGACATGATCCCATCAGTCAAAGAGAAGACAGTGAAGAGCCTTGGACGGCTGTATGAAATTTCGTTGACTGAGCGGAACCGAGGTAAAGAGATGCAGAAAGTGACATTAGATGGACTTGCATCCATTAATAAAACCCATCTTCCCGGCAACACTGAATGTTAAGTGATACCAACATGGTTTACTGCTCCAGCTTCTGTGGCCGTTGTAGGTGGACGATATTACTCCGTGTGGCATTTGGGAAATGCAACAGTGTATTAACAAATACCTCCACAAATAGATTGGAGTTCTCCTGCTTTACAGAATGGGACTCTATACCGATACCAGAAGTCTGAAACTTTCTATATCATCATTGATTGTGTCGTTCAAAGTCGAGAAAGTACTCAGCCGATGAGTTTGTCCACAGGTTACAACCAGATATCAAAACTGGCACGAAATGGTCGGCAGTAGAAGTTCCACAATTAGCAGAATTCAGCCTGCGAATCAAGGAGATTATGTTAGTCACCCAACACATTAAGCTGGTATGGGCAGCAGAAACAAACATTCGTTTCTACACCAATCCAAAGAAAAATGAGACATGGTGATTGACGAAATCAGAAATTTCGAGGAAGAGCAGTGAACTTCTACTGCTGTTTCTCAATCCGAAACAATGTGCTTGAACTACATTGACTGATATTGATCAGATAAAACTATCATTGAATACGGTATTGCAATGGAACCATTGTTAATATAATTTCTCCTGCGATCTACTCATGATTTTCTACCAAACGTGACCACCCTCAAGATGTGGGGTTACACTGTCAACAGTGTAAGCGCACTGTGTCAAAATGATTTAGACACTTTGTGTCAGGTGCTTTCTGCATGCCAACAATGACTGCAGATGTACACCTGTCATCATAACAAAATGCTGGAAGTGGTCATGGTACATAGTGTGAAATAGCCAACAAACAGCTTTCAATGGCCAAAGAACCTAAGATCCGTCTTCACAGGGAAGGTGGACGTTCTGTACGCAAAACCCAAATAACTCCCAACATGACGCTTCTGAGTGAAGCACATGATTGGAAGGTGTCAGTTGATCTTATATCAGTTCTGTAATTTCCGGTACACATTCTTCAGACTGACACACACCCTGAGCCTGGTCTAATTCAAAGAGGTGTATCCTCTTAGTAAACCTTAGATATGTTATGCCCTAACTATTAAGGTCGGGTGCGTGGATTCTTTGGACAGTCAACTGTTTCCTTCCAATCGTGGGTAGGAACATTGGTCGGGACACAAAGAATGCTTCACATCATCTCCAGACCACAGCCCAACAGTCATCGGTTTGAATCTAATTAATATCTAAAATCAAAAAAGTTGATTTAAGCCATTCTACCTCATTAATAACGGTCGCTACGAACGTATTGTGTATTGGTTAATATGTCCCGGAAAGGGATATATATAGTATTTGAAATAGCTGAGCGGTTTTGGCAAATTTAACAGAGTAGGACAATCTAGCAAGTAGCTGTAATGGACGGTACTCGTCGTAGTGGTATGCAGAGACGCAGGCTTATGCAATAGACGTAGACCAACGGCCGTTGACCAATAGCCGTATACCTATATACGTCCTCGCCTTAGTCTGTATTTATGTCTAACACCAGCCAATCATATTACTGTGAGGGAGCACCAAGGTGTAT
The DNA here is from genome assembly GCA_037127315.1 of Ascarosepion bandense. NCBI lineage: Eukaryota > Metazoa > Mollusca > Cephalopoda > Sepiida > Sepiidae > Ascarosepion > Ascarosepion bandense. The sequence goes on along the minus strand of JBBBDQ010029054.1, from coordinate 213,708 downwards.
GCATATTCATTACATCACATATTCATTACATCAGGAAATGTTTGGAGTAGATAGACTAAACTGTTTGGAGTAGATAGACTAAATTATCGCCCGGTTCACTCTCCACCCACGTCTATTGGACTGGTGATGAGGCTCATCCCTTGTTTCCTGTTTAGGATGTGGTTTCCGGCTTTCTCTCTTCCAATCTTTTACTCTTTTTTTTCTATTGGTATAGATAGACTAAACTATCACCCGGTTCACACTTCACCCACGTCTATTGAACGGGTGAAGAGGCTCATCCCTTGTTTCCTGTTTATGATGTGGTTTCCGGCTTTCTCTCTTCTAATCTTTTCACTCTTATGTAGCCCCCTGCCTTGCTCGGGGTGATATGATTAAAAAAAAAAAATTAAAAAAATCTTTTTTGACACAACGTTGAAAATCTGACTTGCAATTGTACAAAATCACAAGAGACGGACACTTCTACCCACAAAAATAATACCCTATCCGGTGGTAAGATCGTAGCACTAAGGGTGGCAGTACAACATTAGCCACCGAAACTGTGTTATCTCTCCTATTTTTTTTAATTATTTCACCCCAAGCAAGGCATTCCACTGTCACTGTTGCGCAGAGGGTTACGTAGGAGAAAGTGATAAGAAAGAGTGGTTAGTTGTAGGAAATGTCGAGAGGAGGGTGATAGACGGAGGAGGATACCGAGAATGGAGGTGGGGTAGATGGGAAGAGAGTTTGAGAGAATGGATGCGAGTTAGTGTGATAAAAGGTGTCTATTGACCTTACATTTAAATTCCTGAAGATTGTAGGTGTCTGGGAAGGAATATATGGAAGGGAATTCCACAGTCGGGAAGCACGAGAAACGAAGCTCTTACAGTAGAAATTGTGGTTACATCTTATATCTTTCACTGTAAAAGATTGCTAATCTAGTATCTAGTATCTTGTGCAAATTCATACCTAGAAGGCACCAGTGATCTAAGTTCATCGGAGCAGAAGCCGTGAAAGTATTTATAGAAGATGCACAGGGAAGTTACATCACGCTGGTGAGAGAGTGACTGCAGCCGGGCTGCCAAGTCGGTATCAATCACATTACAGATTCTCCGTTGGATTTTGTCAAGAATCCCGAGAAGAATAGCAGGCGCACCAGACTAGATGTGGCAGGAGTTTTGCGGTTTAGGAAGGAAGAGTGTCGCACGTTTATTCACGCATTGTATGTAGAAAATAGGACGTCGGACCTTGGATTGTACGATTCCAATTTTCTATCCAATAACCTTACTTGTATATGTGACGTCATAATACTAAACATGAGACTTTGGTAACTAACCGAGTCGTATTACTTGATTTTGATTATTCGAAAATCATATAATTGAAATGCTGACGACAGCTGACTGAAGCATGATCGGACCAAAGAGGCAGCGGTCAGAGCAAAAGAGCGTTATATTATCGACTTTCTTAATTAAGACAGTGAAAATAATTAATTACTTCGCTGCTGCTACTGATGATAATAGTGTTGCCATCATTTAAAGGTCCGACGCTGATCGTTAGGCGGCGTGCCTCGCAAAGCAGGCGAACGGGTTTAATTACAGAGAAATACGAAGACAGGAATAACATTAAAAGCAACAGCTGTATTAATAAAGAGAACAACTTATAACGATTGGACTGTTAGTAATTATAATATCGGTCATAATGGTGGTCTTGTGCTCATCGGAGCTGTGTTTGTTCTTGATGGATGTTCCCACCAACAACAAGACTTCTTGGAATTTTCTGAAAAGGTTTTTACAGAATAAATGAAAAATCGCTGTGAATGTTTTCTATCAAGTTTGTTTGATTAAATCGAATCATTAAAGAAAATATTAGGAATAACTGTTATTTTTAATAATTTCAAAACAATGCAGGGCAATAATGCTACTAAGAATGCAAGGGTTACTGGGAGAGAAAGTGACTGAGAAAACTTAATTGAGAATAAAGGACAATAAAAGAACTAGTTTCAGAAAGACATGAATATGTCTAAAATGGCACTAAGATTCAAAGCGGCTTCTGGGTGTGAAAGAGAATGAAAAGAATATAGTGATGAAAAAAAAACTGTTTTAAAAAAACGGAAGATTGCAATAACAGCACTAAGACAGAAAGGGGTTACTATGAATGAAAGAGAAAACGAAGAATAGAGTGAGGAGACACGTCAATAGAAGAACTGGTTTCAAGCAGACGGAAGATTGCAATAATAGCACTAAGGCTCAAAGGGATTATTGGGAGTGAAAGAGAATAAGAAAATTTCAATGGGGAGAAAGGACAGTAAAAGAACTGGTTTCAAGAAGACGGAAGATTGCAAAAATGGTACTAAGGCTCAAAGGCGTTAATAGGAGTGAAAGAGAATATGACTTTAGTGAGTAGAAAGGACAACAAAAGAACTAAGTTAAGGTAGACAGAATATGGCGATAATTGCACGAAAACTCACAAGGGTTATTTTGAATAAAAGACAGTGAGAAGGTCTTAGAGTAAATAAAAGAAAATAAAAGAACTGGATTCAGGACGACAGATGATTTTCATTGGCATGGCAATTAAATTTCTGGAGATTATAGGTGTCAGGAAAACAAAAAAGCAGGAAAGAAATTATTAGAATATGTGACTGAATCTTGTTATTCCAACCTTAGAACAGTCATACCTAATTGCCAATCTAGTAGATCGCTTAAATTCATTCAGTCGATTATTATTATTATTATTAGTAGTAGTAGTAGCATGGACGTATCTGACTACCGGGCACACCTGGCACGGGTCCTGGCCGATCCGTGCAATCCTAGTGAAAATCCGGGCAAGGAAAAATCTCTTGGCCAGAAATCAAACTAAACAATTCACGAAGAAAGAAAGAAAGAAAGAAAGAAAAACGAAGAAAACTTCAGAATGAACGCAGTAAAAATCTATTCATTTTGGGAGAAAAGACTGGTTATACTCAGAAAGTCCGAACCCGATTTCCTGCTTTTGCTTTCAGGGAGATTAGCCTGATTCATTCTGATGGAGAGTAGAAGCGGTTGCCTATGGTGGTTTAATGATAGAAGCTTCGCTAAAATTTACAAGCCATTTCTTACTCCACTCTACCACAGACTGAAGGTCCTTTTCAGGCGCAGCAGCCATATTTGTTTTGTCAGCATCGGCAGATTTCTTATCTAGGCGGGAATAACTTGTGTCGTCAGCGTAAATACCTACTTGGGATCTGATTACATCAGGGAGATCTAAACTTATTTATAAATGGAACTGTGTGTGTGTGTGTGTGTGTGTGTGTGTGTGTGTGTGTGTGTGTGTCCGTTACCTATAGACTCCGAAACGGCTGAACCGGTTTTCTTGAAAATATACACAGTTGTACTATAAGCGTCTGCGAGGGTTCTTAGCTAGGTTTTGTGTCGAGGTACCCCCATATAAATATCGAAAATCGATAATCGAAAAAATCGGGTTATAGAAGGAGTGGTAGGATTTTAATCAAATTTGATACACTCATAGACAAAGACATAAGAAACAATATTCAGAAGTTTCAAGGTTGCATTTCTTACAATAGTGCAGAAAATTGATAATATATATATATATATATATATATATAAGGCATTTATTGTGCGTGTGTCCGTTTATCTGTCTGTATGTCCTTTATACAAATCCACAATTTTTATCCGATTCTCACCAAACTTTATACAAATAATTTTTAGGCTGAGTCTGAGCTCCAGGACCATGGATTAGTTTTAAAGCTTTCATTCCACCCGAACAATGCCGGGCTATACTGCTTGTAGTTGATAAAGATAAGAAAACATATAATAGAGCCTTGAGAGACACCCGCATTAATATGATAGTATCTGGATGCACGCCCATTCAATACTATCTTCATTACGCGATTTGAAAGGAAATACTGGATTAGGTCAAACAATCATCCAGTTTTACCATAGCCATGTAGCTCGTGTAAAAGGCCAGCATGTCAGACTGTCAAAAGCTTTAGTGCAATAACTCGAGCTTCGCCGTTCTTATCGAGAGCCTGGTAGACATACTCTGTTATTTTTGTAATTCTCAGTAATTAGCCTCAGCTAAATATATATATATTTCCACCTTCACATCGTTTTGTTGGCGTACTGGACTAATAATCATAAGATTATCTTATATTAAAATGTAGAACTCATAATTATTGGCTCGCTTGGAGCATTTCCAGAAGGCTTTGCAAATAGATTGAGAGAAAATAGAAAGAGTTTAAGCTAATCAGGCATCAGTATTTATTTTAAATGAGTAAAATATAATATGTGAGAACGATTAGGCATTTTTCTAAAGACTTGCTGTCACTTGGTTCCCAGTTTAAGCCTCTCGTTTCAAATAAAATCGAATGGGATTATAATAACGCAACAATGTAAATGTAGACAAGATACGGCCTTAAATACAGCAGAAACCAGATGACACACAAACCCATTTTCGAAAGCGCATGCGCACTGGTAGAAAAGGAGAACAAAGAAATATAATCAAATTTGAGAATGAACGACAGAGTCACCGTTAGGCAAATATGAAATAATAGGAATGTAGAATAAACACGAAAAAGAAACAAACGTTAAAAAAATGAATCAATAAGTCCATCACCTAAACAAGGTTTTCTTAACTGGATTTTAATCCGATAATCTCAGCCTATGATATTCAATATGTGTAATTAATTCAACACTAAATTAGGCATATTGGAATAGAAAGAGAATAGGTTGTAAAATTTAAGCTTCAATCAAATAAATAGAGATTTATAGAGATTTACATGGATTTGGTGTATAAACATTTTTGATCATTGTTTCTAAAGTATCGATGAAGCTTTGTAAAACATGTGATTCTGTTGTTCGCTACAACCAGCCTACAATCTCGAAAAATTCATCCTGACTTGACGTCTGTGCTACAGTCTCTTTTTTACCGACGTGAGGTGGCTTCCCTCTGTCTTTTCTACAAATATTTAATGTCGAGCTTTTTTTCCCTCGAGGTAAGATAACGGATATTATAATCAATGGATGCATATGAAATGAAATTGCTTACGTACTAACAGTGCAGGCATATATAATCCTGCTGAATGACACATATTTTCGTAACAAAATTTCCTGTAAATAATCAGGTTGATAGAAACATATAAATAAATATACTGTTTAATTAAAAATTGAATAACAAAACAAACTTTCCTGTAAATAATCAGGCCGATAGAAATATATCTAATGTTTAATGAAAAATCAAATATCTTCTTAAATACGAGAATCGGTTACAAATAATATTCAAAGAAATAAATTAAATATATAAACGCTTGGCGAGGTAAAGAGTACTGTTAATATTACTTTGCAAAAGTTTACAAGTCAGCCAGAGGGCCTTTGCTTTGGCCAGCCAATAAGAAGAGACTGGCATGGGGAAGAGAGCTAAAAACTGGACACCAGAACAGTTCCTTTGAGGCACATGTTATTGTGCAGTATTAAAAAACAACCATTCCATTTTCATTTAGAATTATTCACTTGGCAATAAATACTAAAAATAGTTTGAAATAAATCGTTTCTATTAAAAAGCTGGTGTAGCCTAATAATTATGGCCGGTAATATATATATATATATATATATATATATATATATATATATATATATATATATATATAAATAGAGAGAGAGAGAGAGAGAGGGAATAGTAGTATTAATAGTGAAGATTTCAAAAATGTTTTTTTAATGATAAGTATTATGCATAAAAATACATGCGTATTAATTGAAGTTGCTTGCATATTAATCGTGCAAGTATATCTATAAATACTTTAGTTTTGTACAATTATGAAAAAGTAGAAATTGAATAACACTGTAACACAACGCTTTCTCTCTTTTTCTCTTTCATTCCTCTCTCTTTCCATATATATATATATATATATATATATATATATGTGTGTGTGTGTGTGTGTGTGTGTGTGTGTGTGTAGGGGTGCACACAGAGAGATGTGGATGGAGAGAACGTGAGAGAAGGAGATTGGGAAACCTTGAATAAAACTTTTTCGTTTAAGAATAAGTATTCGGGTTCGCATGCATAGAGAACGATTTATTAATCAATAAAATCATTTTATTGGAAAATTTTTCACAAAATTCTTATCAAATCCACATTGTTGCGTGTTTCTCGATAAGACACACGCTGGGAAAATTGATATGGCATTCATGAAGATTAACCCCGCAATGCCTTTGAATGAGCCAGTATGAAAAACGTGTTCATATTTTCACAGGGACATAAAGAATTCAAGGATATATATATATATATATATATATATATAGAATTCGAGGATATATATATATATATATATATATATATATATATATATATATGTGTGTGTGTGTGTGTGTGTGTAAGAGAAAGAGAGAGATTATGTTTGATATCGGCTTAGAATGGATTTCAAAAATATATTTCCTCTATTTAGGTTAACTGATGTAGATATTTCGTTAATTTCGAATTACAAGTCTTCTGTTGACATTTTTTATCCGAAATTCTGGTTCCAAGATTGATGCATGTGCAATAGCAAAAAACGAAGTTATAAATTAATAAATAAAATACAGAAGAGTATACATACACGTGACAAAGCTCGAAATGTTCGATAGATAGATAGATAGAGAGAGAGAGAGAGAGAGAGAGAAAAGGGAGAGAGAAAGAGAATAAACAGGTAGTAATAGATAGATAGATAGATAGATAGATAGATAGATAGATATGACTAAAAAAGGATAAAAGTATTGAACAAAATAGATAGATAGATAGATAGATAGATAGATAGATAGATAGAATATGATATATTTTTACAGCACACAAGGAATTATGAAATCGCTATATCATAAGTTCTTGTCAAAAAAGCTTTTAGCCCAAAACAAAGGCAATCCTATTGCCAGCGTGGATACATGTTTACCACAATACCGAAACATTGGGTAATTATTCTTTGTCGTTTTATGTATGAATACTGTCTTTTGATCCATTGTTCTGCTCAAGTCAATAACTCTCTTTTGCAAGCCTTAGACGCGCGGAGATCATCTCAGTGGTAATGTTCTCCAATGAAATCTCCTTAGTATGATAGGCTGATTTTGTGAAATGGGGATGGGGTAGCCTGAGTGAATATTCTAGTGATTTCTCTTAGTATTTATTGTATCTAATAAATCGAAATGATGAGTGGTGTTTTTGTGGAGACAAGGAGAAATTTATTGTATATAAAGAGAGTAGGAAAGGCTGGAAAAAAGTGAGAACGTCGGTCAGTTAAATGCCATATATGATATCCACTTGGGCAATCATGAGTCTTGATTGACTGTTCAGAAGTTTATCCCGCAGTAGGTTGCTATTACTTTCTGCGGTAGATTGGTTATCAGCCAAGGCTATAGAACCAAATCTGTTCTGTTATTTAATCCATAACTGGAAGGAAGTGGCTAGTTAATACCTTTCCCGAGTGTATTTGCGCGTAAGTGAATGCAACGAATTCAACTGGAATTCGAACTCGGCTCTCCGGTTTCTCATTCCGAGCTGATATCTACCGCACCACAATGCACATCCTAAAGTGAGAACAGTAGATAGAGATTGAACAGAGAGATGTATTCGTACTGCAGCCACTTCCCCACCGTCGAAATGTGGCCTCCCTTTGTCTCTTCTATAAATACTTTCATGGCTTCTGCTCGGACGAACTTAAGTCACTGGTGCCTCCTCAACAGGTGTTTACTCGTGCAACCAGACTGGCAACTGGGTCCCACACATTCACAGTCATGTTAGCCAAATGCAGACGACAATTCTACTCCTGCAACTTCTTCTCTCGCACTTCCCGCCTGTGGAAATTTAAATGCAAAGTCAATACTCATCTACTAACCACTGAACTCTAGCTCTCTCCCCACCCCCGTATAAACTTCCCTTTCTCTCCACCTATGTATCTGTCATCGCACCTGCTTTCTCAGCTTTCTATTGCTCCTTTCTAACTAGTTTGTACTCCTCACTCTTTTCTAATTAATCTTTTTACAGTTATGTAGCCCCCTGCACATCAGTGGCATTTCTGCCTTGCTCGGGGTGAAATGATTTTTTAAAAAAATGAACATATTTTGTGGGGCATCAAGCTCAAACGTTCATTTGCGTAATCTTCTTCATTAAATGTTATACGTTTATTTTTCAACCTATCTGTCTGTCTGTCTGTCTCTCCCTCTCTCCTTTTTCTCTGTATATAAATATTTATTAATTATACTTTAGAACATGTACAAACTACAAAATACTACAAAATTGTATATTTTGTATCGACATTGAAAGAACAATTTCTCACCAGGGTTTTAATAAAGCGTTTATTAACATAATTATTAACTACCTGATGAGATATTGTTCTTTCAATGTCGAAACAAAATATACAATTTTGTAGTAGTTTGTAGATTGTACATGTTCTAAAATAAAATTTAGAATAAATATTCATTGCTCTATTTTATATTGAGCACTGTTTTAAGTTAATGCTTTGAACGCTGCAATTATTTTCTTCGTTTCTTATTCATTGATATATATATATATATATATATATATATATATATATATATATATATATATATATATATTTATAATTCATATCTATTTATCTATGGATATGATTAGTAGCAAAAATATACATATCAAAAATAATTCTGAAGCAGTTATCTACCGATTTGTTCATCTATCTATCTATCTATCTATCTATCTATCTATCTATCTATCTATATATTCATATTTATCTATTTAATTTTTTTTCATACATATCTTATCTCTCTATCTTTCATTAATATCTATTTATCTATTTATTTTTATCTCAAGTTGTTAATGTTGATCTATGTATCTCTATCAATTTTTCATATTTATCTATGACATGATATATATTTATTTTACCGTATATAAACCGATTTCTTGTATAGTGAGATTCCTGAATTTTCAGTTAGTTCGATAGATAGATAGATAGATAGATAGATAGATAGATAGATAGATAGATAGATAGATAGATAGATGAACAGACTGAGATAGATAGATAGATAGATAGATAGATAGATAGATAGATAGATAATGAACAGACTGAGATAGATAGATATATAGATATATATATATATATAGATAGATAGATAGATAGATAGAGAGAGAGAGAGAGAGAGAGAGATCATAAATAGATAGATATTAAGTTGTTAAAAATAATGACCGCTCGGAGTGTTATTATTTTTAAAAGCTATTTTACCATCGTTTTCAAGGTATATATTAGGTGAATTTTAATGTAGGTAATAATTATTGTGTAAACTTCATAAACTTAAACTTATTTTCAGAAAAAAAATATGATTGAATCATAGAATTATGACGACAAAACATTATATTCTTTTATTTTTATTGAATGTATTCAACTTGTGAACAGTCCTTCCTAAACTTATACCAATGTCAACACAGAGCATGTGTTGATGGGTCCACAAGTGGTCGCACAGTACGAATGTTTTTCGAGAAATTCTGCACTGTTGATGTGCGCTTTGAAGAGAAAGAAGATAGAGGACGGTCATGTAGTCCTGACTACGAACAATAGCAAGTAGTTGTTGGTATACGTCAAAGTTTTAGAGAAATTTCTCAGACGCTTGGTGCCAGCAATGCAACAGTCTCATACCATTTTCTGAGTATTTGCAAGGTGGGAAACAAGGATAAATTGATTCGTCATGATCTCAATAAAAATCAAAACTTCGGCATCATTTTGAAGTATGCTAGATGTTCTTTCTGAATAACACCAATCATTCTTTTTTCTTGACTGAATTATTCCTTGTGATGAAACCGTAAACGATCAGGTCAATTGCTTGATTGTGATGAGTCCATGAAACATTTTCTAAAGCCAAAGTTGCATCAGTAAGAGATTATGGTGAATGTTTGGTGGTCCGCTGTTGGTGTTGTTCACGTCAGCTTTCTAATACCAACCAGATCATTAATGCAGAGCTTTACTGCAATCAACTTGCTAAAATAAATGCTCGCCTGCAAAAATGAGACCTGCATTTGTGAATCGACGTGACCCAATTTTACCCTACGATAACCCGCAGTCACATGTTGCAAACTAGAGGCGGAATCAATTTACACAAATATCATTGCATCACAGCAAATAAAGTTTGATCAGCGAGGATTAAATAATCTCCTCAATCAAAGACAGAGGTGCATAGATGTTCAAGGCTAGTATTTTGACGAATATTAACATTTCTATAGTTAGTTTTTGAAGTCTACGGCTATATCGTGTTGAATGCACCTGTTCCCGTCCGATCACCGAAGGTAAGCAACATCGAGTCTGGTCAGTAATTAAATAGGTGACTATTTGGGAATACCAGGTGCTATAAACGAAAGGGCCAAGAATGGTCCACCGGTCCTCCAAGTTTGGGTGCAGGGCCTACAACCTTGCCTCGTAAAAAACAGTTTGTTACAGAAACAGCAACAAAGTTGCTGCCCTATGCACCATTGGGTGTGATGGATAAAGGATGACAGTTTTTCACGAATAAAATCATGTATCTGAAATCGGCCATTATTTTTGTAACTACCTAATAGATAAATAGATAGTGATTAACGGAGCAGAATATTGGAACGGGTGTGTCAGGTTCGTAGTCAAATCGAGTTCGTTGCTTTCGCTTTTCGACAAAAATGCCTTCTAATTTATTAAGCCGTATCTTCCCCACTAAACCAGAGTTTAGGCTAAATAGAAGGTAGGTTAGAATCTCTAACTTTGTTTTGCAATCGGTCTCGGTAAAGGGTAACTCTAAGCTGGGTGTAGCCCAAGGAACAGCATCATGTTAAAACTTTTTGGTACGGAAACTAATAGATTAACAATCACTTTGAGAAGGCTCTGGTCATTCTCCCTTGAGAACTCGACACAGTTCTCATACAAACATGATGGCCACCACCTATCGGCCGTGCATGACTATCCCACACCAATATGACCAGACTCTTTTTTTTGTTTAAACAGATCTTACTATTTGTCTTCATTTCTGAGATGAGGTATTTACATTATTTTCACTGTTCGGACTGTTTTCTTAATTTGTTTTTGTCATATTGTCATATTGACTTTTCGGCTATTGTAAGCTCCGAACTCAGGTGACTGAAACTTTGAATCACTGTGGTAGATTGTTCTCGTTTCATGAGTAATGTTCTTTACAGATGTCTTAGTTATCTACATTTAACTCAATTATCCAAGTGTTTGTTCGCTACTATTGTCGCTATATATTGAACTCACAACTATCTGAGTCAAGTCACAGGATCCAAGCAACGTGCTGAGATCAGGACAACAGTCCGAACAATCTAACAGATCTTATTCTTTAAACAGTTCAAGATTTCAAACTCTCTGGTAAAAAGTTGGCAGATCTGAGAAGATCTGAGAAACTTTTCTCATCATTACGGATTTTTTTTTATGTTTGCTTCTGCACATTGTGGTCATGTTATACACACTTTCCCACAAATACAACAAGCACTGTTAGTTTTTAAAGTCATTGTCTAGTTGATCAATATTCTAGTAGGATCATATCAGATTGCTGTGGGATTCGTCTCTTTGTACATAATAATGGACTTGCCTGAGTATACATATAACCCTGCCTATAGAGAGAACAAGAGTGGAATTTAGTTGGTGAGCAAACTTTGGTTGGAGTTTGATCTGGAATCACAGTTGTAGCTGCAGTTACTCTGAGCTCCACTTAGCTAGAATCATTTACCCGGACATACTATTTCACTTCAAGACTTGTATATATTTATTTCTACTAATAGTATTCCTAAATTGACTAACCCGCGTTCCAGTTTATTTATTACGTTCAATATAACTTACATTTTATAACTCTATATCTGTTTTCGTTATATATTATTTTGTGCAGTTCCTCACCCGGAATCCACAGCACAGATAATACTCAATTTTTCTCGTTTACTCAAGCAAAATCTACCATATGGTCGGTTTTGCATTCACCTAAATGGTCTGTTCAACATCATGACCATTTGGAAACCTCTTTTGAGCTTTTCGTTTGCAGTTACTATCTGTCAACTAAAACAGGCAGTCCCTCCCACCCCTCCATCAGCATAGACCAAGCGAGTCTCTCTGAAACCAATACACTGCGCCTCCTTGGTTTCACCTTTGCTTTCGATCTCAAGTGGAACCATTAGATTTAATCAATAGCTAAATCGACACCCATGAAGGCTGGATCTCTGTGTCGGGCAATGAGGTTTTTCTCACCTGAGTTCGTCTTGTACATATACAATCTGACTGTGCATTGAATAATATTGTCATATCTGGTCGGGTGCCCCTGCGCCTCATCTCAGGGTTCTCGACAGACTCTAAAGAAGAATCTGTCACGTGATCGGTCCGGACCTGACAGCTCGACTCCATCCACATTCTCACCGGCGGGAGGTGGCTTCCCTCTGTCAATTTAGAAATATTTTCATGGCTTCGAAGAGTTTAGCTCACAGATGCCCCCTTCACAAGAATTTACTCGAACAACCAGACTGGCAACAAGGTTGCTTTTACAGTTATGTCAATTAAATCTATCAGCTTCCTTTCTCGCACTTTTCTCCTGTGAAACTTCCTTCCGTCTACTTGCTTTCATGACAGCTACAATCTCCAAGAATTTAAATGCTATGTCAATTCCCATCTCTTGTTCACTTGACTCATTTCCCCATCACCTCGTGTATCTTGTTCTTTTCCTTTCTCACTCTACCTTTGCAACTGTCTTCACACTGGTATTCTCGTCCTTCTCTTGCTCTTTCTCCCACACCCCCTGTGACTGGTTCATCTTTCTCTTCGCTCTCCTCCTGCTTTAACTTTCACTCTGCTCTTATATAGCCCCCTGCGCACCAGTTGGGGTACCGCCTTGCTTAGGGGGAAACGATTAAAGCAAAAATATTAGAATTCTTTAAACAACGTCTTCATTTTGAAAATTCTTCCGCTAGTTAGCACAAACATTTGTACTTATACTGTTGTTTTCATTGTCGGTAATTTTTTCAACGCACCTTTTCTTTGACTTATGGGCAGGTCGCTTTCCGTTAGTAAGCAAACAAATAAAAGAAAATACTTAAGAATATATGTGTCAATCATGCGATCAAAATGACATACTCACTACATACACGCATATGTATATTAACTTGACTAAACTGATTACCAACTATCGACTTTTTAAGGAGTTTTTTTTTTTGTTGTCTCGTTCTCATTGTTTGTCTTTTGAATTTTATTAATGATTTTTACGGTTCCCACATTAGATTGACTATATGCGTGTAAAATTTTGTCTTTCTGATCAGGTGGTTAGTTAATGCTGGAGGCGTGGCTTTGCTCTTATTCGCCTGCAGATATCCCGTGACTTTTTAAAGTCGAAAGGGCACCACATGAACTATTTCTTTGGGCACGTCAGCCAAACGGAGAACAAACCTCTGTTCTGAATTTAAATTTTTTTCTTCTACTAGAACGGTTGCCACCCAAGACTACAGGACCCAGTCTGTCCTGCTATTTTACCCATAGAGAAGAATGGGAGAAAAGATGGATTCATACTTTTTCCAAGTGTTAGCAACTAAAATTCAAACTTGGCTCTCCGATTCCACTATTCGATGTCTCCCCTACTTATTCACCTACCCTAATCCTAATGACTACATTTTATTACCCTGTAGTGGCGAGTAACGAGTAATGACGGACAGAACAGAGTGTCAATTTTCCCGATGGCAAGAGGCCCCCTGATGGCGTGACATCTCTATATAAAGCAAACGTAACTCTTTTGGCAACAACAAGGAATAAGACATTTATAAAGTCATCAGCACACTATCAATTTTTCAAGTCTAATGTCAAAAGACATTTCAGGATTAAAGATCATAAATGCAAGGTTAATAAATTCGCTGTCTGATGAGAATTTAGAATCATATATGTTGTTATCCATTGATCAAGCATTGCTAGATGAATTGGATGCGAAAGCAGTTATTGGTATATTCGAACAATAAATTTGGAATCAAGAATATGGATAATTGAAAACGTACGATAACGTCGTCACAACGTAACATATCATTCAAACCAAATCACAATGAGTTTGCAACGTAGCAAGAATATTCGATGATTTCTGAAGGCGAACTGCGTGGTAAAAGAACGCGTTACAAAACTAAGTAGAGTATTAAGAGAAATCAGTGAACCGAGTTCAAATTCCGGTTGAATGCTCTGCAGTCACTTCTGCGCTAATACTTTTAAAAAATATATTAATCTATTTTTTCCCCAATTTTATGGGTTAAATAACAGAACAGATTAGCTTCTATAGCCTTGGTTGGCAACCAGTCTACCAGAACAGGTAGTGGCAACCTGTTGCGGGATAATTAATAAAATTGACGGCATAAGCGCCGTGGAGCGCATTCAGGGCACAGTGAAAACAATAATATCACGGTTGACTATCTACTGCATCCCTGGCAGTCTCAGATAAGTCGCGCCTATGTCGTGCCGCCAGACCTAGATGGAATGAGAAAAGAGAGCGAGGCTGACAACCGTGCGCAACTGTACCTTACTTAAATCCAATTAATGCGCAAGTAATAACTTCTACTAGAAGTAGTGGTCTTCCTCGTCTGCAACATCATATATATATATATATATATATATATATATATATACACACCTTGGTGTTCTAAAAATAACCTCAACATTTAAAAATGATATTACATCAGATTGTTCATAATTCTATTTAATTCTTTTTATTTCAGACATAATATTATCACATGGGCATATATATATATATATATATATATATATATATATATATATATACACACACACACCTTGGTGTTCTAAAAATAACCTCAACATTTAAAATGATATTACATCAGATTGTTCATAATTCTATTTAATTCTTTTGATTTCAGACATAATATTATCACATGGGCCTTACGAATGGAAATATTCACAACTGAATAAAGAACCAAAATCCATGCTTTGACGATAAACTACATCAGGCAGCAAGGACACTGATAGGGATGTTTTCATGAACGGAGGGTCTCTTAATTTCTGCCGTTCTCAGGTCCACCCAGAACCAGCGTGCTTGTATCTTTTATGTCCCAACTATGTGCAAATAGTTTTTATAGTAAAACTTTCGCCAGCAATACATTTTTGAAAACAAAATATTACCAGAAATGCACTTGATCCTTGGAAAAAAATAACCTTTTTACGAAAATAGATCGATCAAACCTGATCTACAAACTTAGTTCTTAAAAAGAGTCAGTCAGTTTAAGTGCCATACGTGAAACACGCTTGGGCGATCATGTCTCGAAAGAGACATGACTGACTGGGCAGTACATTATCACGCAGTAGGTTACCATTGCTTTCTGCGGTAGACTGGTTGCCGACCAAGGCTATAGAACCCAATCTATCCTGTTATTTAACCCATAACTGGAGGGAAGAGACGGATTAATACTTTTCCCAAGTGTATTTGCGCGTAAGTGAATGCAATGAATTCAACTGGAATTCGAATTCGGCTCCCCGATTTCTTGTTTCGAGCCGATATCCACTGGACCACAACGCACATCTATTAATACGAACATAACTTAAAGGTCTTGTCGGTATTAAATTAACGATTGAAGTTGATATTTTTTTATGATCATTTCACCCCAAGCAAGGCAGAAATGCCACTAGTGTGCAGTGGGTCACAGTGAGAGAAAAAAGTACAGGGATATCAAAAACAATATTAGGGATGGATGGGAATCAAGTAGATAAAAGATGGCAATTGACGTTGCATTTAAACTTTTGGAGATTGTTATTTATCACGGAAGCAAGCCAATGGAAGGGAGTTCCACAAACGGGAAGTGCGAGAAAACAAAATAAGCCGAACAAAACCATAATCTTATATGAAGGAAATATATTTTGAATTAAAATAGTTGATCTAATTTCATGATATTGCAAAATTTTATTGTGACAATATACTCTTGAAATGACACTTCCGGTTATTCTTTGGTGAATGCATACCTTAAGGCAGAGGTTACCAAACTTTTTGCTGCGATTACCTCAAAATACAATTTCACAATTATCCATTACCCCAATGAACAAATACCCGTAATATAATAAAAGAAATAATTATATTTTCATACATCAAAAGCAGCCAAAATTAATGGAAATTATTCAATACAATAGTACCAATCTATAATAATCAGAGGCAGGGCCGGAACTGATGTTAAAAAAACACCGGGCACAGAGAAAATTGCCCGGATTTATTCGTTGACAATGTGATGACGTCATAAGTGTCATCCGTTTCTAGAAACTATGATTTTTGCGGATTTTTTCGGCTATTCCAATGAAAATTAGGCACAGAACGTGAACGAAAGCAGGAAATCGGGTTCGGACTTTCTGAGTATAACCAGTCTTTTCTCCCAAAATTAATAAATAAACAGATTTTTACTGCATTCATTCAGATGTTTTCTTTGTTTTTCTTTCTTTCTTTCTTTCTTCGTGAATTGTTTAGTTTGATTTCTGACGAAGACATTTTTCCTTGCCCGGATTTTGACTCTGATTTTACGGATCGGCCAGAACCCGTGCCCGGTGTACCCGGTAGTCAGATACGGCCATGAATAGTAGCCGTAATCTAGCCGTGATTCTTAACGATAGTGTTGAGCTTGTATTGTACTGTGCCATTTTATTTATTCTTAGCTTTGTGACTGAAAGGGCTATTCGAGCGTCGTTTGCCACGTTGAGTCTGCTACGTTTCTTGATCTTCATTCCAAGGACAGTAGAAGAAGCTTGTTCACATAGATAAGTGGCTGAAAATCCTATGAGAATTCGCACTGCTCTAGAGGCTAGTGTTGGTATATCCTGCAGACTGAGTGTGAGAAATGTGTCTTTTGCTGGATAGTCCTCATCAGGAATGATATCTTCACTCACAAGATATGGATTTCTTACCCATTTATTGTTGGAATTATTCACGTTTGGAAAATACTTCCTTCTTTGAAATGCTGTCTCGTTAATAATTTGGCACGGTGTGAAATTATAAGCTGATTGCCTCTTCCCAAACCAGACATCCATTACCCACAAAATATGGGCTCATTACCCCGCTGGGGTAATTTACCCCGGAGTTGGGAACCAAGGCCTTAACGAGTGTTTACAGAATGCAGACAATTCAACAACGCAATGATAAAATTTCAGAGCCTTTCCAAAATTATTAAGGATTGTAAGCGAGAATGAAATTGAAAGTATGCGTCTGTGCAAAGACCAAAATGAAAGATTTTTAAGTTGTATACGGTTTTAAAAATCAAATAGGAATATATTTCCAGTATTTGAATTTTCAATTTGTATAAGATAATATTTAATAATATAAAAGAAAGAAATGTTGAAATTATTAGGTTTTTAAATTCTTAGGAGATTCACTGTATATATGCATTTGGTCTGCTTACGGCACATCTTTTAATTCAGACATCTCTTGGCGCCGATCAAGTCGATATATTATTTAAAATTTCAAATGCGCAGAAAATGTTGCGAGTGCTTCTTTACATTTGAGATTGACACAATGTAATCATCTTATCCTTCTAAAATCAGTCGTAATTCTCTATATGTTCTGGGTCATCAATTCATTCGTAATTCAAAAGCTGACTTCCCTTCTTCCATTCACACAGTAATTCATTAAATAGGAAGAAAAATCTTCTTAAAGTCGATAGTAAGTATGATTTTATTTCAGGTGTCTGACAGTTAAGATTATATTATCAATCTTTCGCTTACTAGAGATCATTCACGTCTTGAATGCACATAGTTGCATATGAACAAATATATATATATATATATATGTATGTAGGTAGGTAAGTAGGATTAATCGCATACGACTGACATTGACTAAGTGGGGACGAGATATTTATGTACCTATGCGTGTATATTGGTAAAAAGCAGAAAAAAGAATTCACAATGTTCTGTATTTCTGTGTGTATATTAATACCGAGGAACTGGCCAGCGTATTCAACCGAGATATAATATGTAATGACAAAGGTACGTCAGCGATTATCTATCTCCGTCAGCACACATCGATCAGAAGATTTCATTCTGATCATGAGCGCTTCTAAAACTACCTTGTCTTATCATATCTGGCTCATCGTCTACTCCACTTTACATATCGATTTTTCTATTCTATCTCATTGTGTCAATCTCTTCCTTATCTCTTTTTATATATATAAATATATATATATATATATATATATATATATATATATGTGTGCTTTGGCATTAAAATAAAATTAATTAACAGAGTTAAAAAACAATTTAAAAAGTTAATTAAGCCTACTCTTTATATATCGATTTATCAATCTTATCTCATTATATATATATATATATATATATATATATATATATATATATTATACCTCACCGATCACCGATAGAATAGAGTTTCATGAAAGATGCAATCCTCAGGTACTGCTTATACACTGATTTATTATGCCGAGTACAGTCTTGTTAGCAGCTATAAGATATATATATATAAGGATATGTATGGATATATGTACAAACACATACACACACAAACATATATATATATATATATATATATAAATATATCGGAAAGTTCCGAGGATTAAAGAAATTGATTAACAAACGATATATTTACTAAATTTGTTTGAATATTATTTATTAGCAGCTACTTGTCTAGGAGTAGATATTCTATTTTTAATTAAACAATAATTTTTTATATATATGACCATACCGGCCCTAGTATTTTGAAAAATTTAACAAGGAAATATACAAAATCTTTATCAACATTTCTCAAAAATACTAAATCATGTAGAGTCATATATATATATATATATATATATATATATATATATATATACCGTTTAATTAAAAGTATCTATACAAGTATCTATGAGAAATAATGTTCAAATAAATAATATATATATATATATATATATATACAAAAAGATGATCACCTAGGTAAATCACAAACTCACAATCATATTGATATTAATTTCATTAATATGAAACTGATCAAGTTGGAGGGCTCTATGCAAATATTACATTCTATTTACAGAGCCAATTATAAAACATAAAACAAAATTATTGATATTGTATTTCGTATAGTCATTTCTACGAGGAAATCCTCGCTTCTTAAGCAACGGCAAAACTAAAATTTTACACAAAAAATTATGTTACAAGATTTTTTACTGTTAAAAGTCTAAAAACAATCATCCAGTATCCAAATGTTGGACTGTTTTTTCTTTATTTGACCTGAAATTAAAGCTAAATACGGATTTAAAACGGCCTATAATTAAATAAAATAGACATTCATTGTCTGTTATATTTAACAACATATATATGTATATATATATATATGTGTGTGTGTGTGTGAAAAGTGTATGTATATAATTATAAATATCAATATATATATATATATATATATATATATATATATATACGTGTATGTGTGTTTGTGTCTATGTGATAAAATTATATTTTTAATTTATGCCATATTTATGAATAAAAGTAATAAATATCAGGGATTGGGTCCACTTAAATAAAATAAAGGACGAGAACTTATCTCAATTTGAAGACTCGAAAAATATGGTTACTACTAAAACTATGTGCAGTATCAATTCGAGGCATGACTCTTGTCCATTTTCAGCTTTTCGGATCGCTTAATTTTTATTGTATTTAATTTTATTCATTTATTGTTATCTCACCTGCAACTATGTTCAGCCATCCATTTACACAAGTTCGCAAGTTGGGTTATACGCTGATTTCCACCGTGGCACTTGTCTTCAGAATTTTCTGTGAGTATCAAATTTTCCAAGCACTCTTTCTTCATTATGAGCTCTAGAAATTGCAAAAGCCAATTCCTTATGCTAAGTATAAGTGTCATTGTTTTTGCCATTCTCTCTAAAACTTAGACGTCGCACACATTTGCGTTCCATGGTATTCTCAGTATCCTTCTGTAGAAACTCATTTCTCTTGCGCCAAGTGCCTTCTTCATCTTTGAGGAGATGGAGATAGTCCAGCATTCACTGTCTTATCGCATGACGGTTACGTTGTAGTGAACAAAACAAATTCAAAATTTAAAATTCAAATCTGACTTCAGATCAGAAGGTTGCGTGTTCAAATCACGTCGGGGTCACCAGTTTATAGTGGGTTATCCGTTATAGTGAAGTGTATGTGTGTTGAAACAGATTAGTTTGATTTGGCCTTGTTAGTAGATTGCCCACTATAAGAGGGATACAAAACAAGAAAATCAAATTGTATATAGAAACAACAATTATATATATATATATATATATATATATATATATATATATATATTAATTAAGTTTTTTACAAATAAAAGTAATGACTTTTGGTTGGTACAATGGTCGTTAAAATGTTCATAGTAGTAATTGTTGAAAGAGTCTATGCGTACGTACGTATGTATTTATTCAGTAGGAATATCTTTGCATGAAGAAGGAAAACTAAAAGTAATCCAAAGGGGGGGGGAGAAAGAAGGCATATGTCCAGGTCAACTTCAAGCTACACATGTTACATTTTAGCTTGTCGTCTTTAGGAAGCAGCAACCACTAGATAACTGGTGACCCCGACCTGATTTGAACACGCAACATTCTGATCAGGAGTCAGATTTGAATTATAAATTCCATGTCGCAATGTAAAATTGATACATAACTATATAATTATATTATATTAAGCTCTTTATATTGAGCACTGTTTATAATAAAATAAATGCCAGAGTACTCAAAATAAAAATAACGTTGAGTCCTCTTCACTTGGAATTATATATATATATATATATATATATATATATGCGTACACACATATATATGCATTCATTATTATTCTATTCATCTGTTTCTTCCTATATCTGCCTCACTGAATAGATTTATATGCACAGCATTCTGTCAAATTTTCTGACACTTTTCTTCATCGCAAAATTACCAGTTCTCTAATATATATATTTATATACAATTACAAACCCTTTCACAGATCTAGTTGAATCCAATTCGCTATCTCTCTTAGTCCTCTCTCTCTCTCTCTCTCTCTCTCTCTCTCTCTCTCTCTCTCACTTCCTACCCTCTGAAATATTGTTTGGACGCCTGCATTCTAATTCCCTTCTCTCCTATTTTTTCACTTCTCCTCCTTCATTTTTTCCTAATTTTTTGTCTTTTTTAATCTTTAGGCGAACTTCCGTTGCTTCAAAAACTTTTTAATTTTTCAATAATAAAAAAAAAGATCACTGATGAAGCGAATTTATTACGGCGAAATGAATCTCCAACACAATTTTAATTGAATACACACACACACACACATACACACACACAAAAATATATACGTTATATATAACTTATTTTGTAAATGGAACTTTGTCTGTGTTTGTGTGTCTGTGTGTGTGTGTGTGTGTCCGTTACCTATAGACTCCGAACCAGCTGAACGGATTTTCTTGAAATTTTACACAGTTGTACTATAAGCGTCTGCGAGTGTTCTTAGCTAGGTTTTGTGTTGAAGTACCCCCGATAAATATCGAAAATCGATAATCGAAAAAATCTGGTTATAGAAGGAGTGGTCCGATTTTAATCAAATTTGATACACTCATAGACAAAAACATAAGAAACGATATTCAGAAATTTCAAGGTTGCAGTTCTTACGATAGTGCAGAAAATCGATAATATATATATATATATATATATATATATATATATATAAAAGGCAAGATGTTTGTATGTGTGTCTGTTTATCTGCCTGTATGTCTGTATTTTTTCAGCCCTTTTATTTTAGTTTTTGCTTCGAGTTTGGCTCTAAGTAGGTATAATTGTAGTTCTTAGCCTCAGCCACGATACCATTTACTCAGAGGACTTATTTAGCCTTTAAAATTCAGTTTACGACGAAAAAAATTATTTGATATCGATAACAGGAAAACAAAATTTGACTTACATCCAATGATGTTTCTTTCAGTCTACGGTTTCGCATTAACTGGAAACAAATATTGCTTTTTAGTCTTTCGTGCGTGCCAATGTCCAAAGAGTCTGAGCTCCAGGACCATGGATTAGTTTTAAAACTTTCATTACACCCGAGCATCGCCGGGCTATACTGCTATATATATATATATATATATATATATATATATATATATAGGAGAGTTTTGTAATTTGCTTGACGCGTTGTGTATATTGGGGGTTTGGGTCGGTCTTAAAGATGTGGAAAAGTGAGATCTTACTGTCGGTCAACGCACCCATATATAACAATTACAGGTACATAGACACAAACACACTCACTAAAATTAACGACGGCAGTAGCTGCCAAAGATGACCATTCGTTGAAAGACACGGTCCACTAACGGAAGTAAAATCAAGCTCTCCTACCATTCTGAAGATGAGATTTTGATCTCGAATATCAATGAATAATATATAGGTAATACCCAACACCTTCTTTACCTTCCTTTATTTTACTAAACGCATTGTGATAGCCTTCAAAACCTACCCATATGTTTATATATATATATAACAGACAATGAATGGCTATTATGCGTAATCATAAACCGTTCTAAATATCGTATTTTGGCATTAATTTGTGGTGGAAATTGAGACAAAAATTGTCCGACATTTGGATATTGTTTTATAACGCTGGTTTTAAGGTTTGGCTCACATGAGCTATCTGCACAGTTAACATAAAGAGATATAGCTTTGGGAAATGTATTAATACGTCTCTTCTCCCTCCATCTATAGATTAAATAGCAGAGCAGATCGCCCAAAGTGTGTATCACGTATGGCACTTGACTGACTTTCCTGTACACTTTACCTTATATATCTACATAATTTTGCTCACATATTCCCTTTCTTTCTATTTCCTTAGCTTTTCTTTCTTTCTTTCTTTCTTTCTTTCTATTTCTATCACATCCTAAACTTTCGTCTTTTCTTTCTCTTTTACTCGCTTAACTTTCTTTGTTTCTTTCTTTCTTTCTTTATTTCTTTTCTTTTCTTTTTTAAGGTATTTATTTATTTTTTTCTTTTCAATTTATAAATTTCCTTTTATATAGCTACATAATTTTGCTCACATAATTCCTTTCTTTCTATTTCTTTTCTTTCTCTGTTGCGTTAAGCTCCTCTACTTACTGTTGATTAAGTGTTTAAAATTTTGCGGGAAAAGCCAACATTTTTCTTGGCACATAGTCGAAAACTACGATCCTGAATGACAGATATTGCAACAGACAGATTACTGTCACTTACCAGATTGGTGTTACACAATTTTTTCGACACCTTAGTAATAATCATATATTTTTGAACAGATTTTCCGAGAACAGTTTCTAGTTTATGGTTTATAAAATACCTTAATGAACTAGAAAGTAACATGAAATCTTATATATATATATATATATATATATATATATATATATATATATAATAGACACCTCCTAACACACTAACACGCTTCCATTCTCTGAAACACTCTTCCCATCTACCCAACCCTCATCCTCGGTATCCTTACCCGTCTATCACCCTCCTTCTGACATTTCCTATATATAACCACTCTTTCTCATCACTTTCCCCTGCGCAATAGTGGCAGTGGAATGCCTTGCTTGGGGTGAAATGATTAATATATATATAGTGTTGACGTATGATAATGCTTCGAGCCATGATTGTATTTTTTCGGTAGTTTTACTGATAAAAAGTTATTTTTGGAAACATGGTTTTTTTTTTATCATAAACTGCTGAATATCGGGGTGGAGATAGAGTGTTGAAAGTATTAGTGCAAATAATTTGTCGGTTTAACTGAGCAGGTTCATGCTAACATCGAAATTTTGCAAGGATGCAAGGATATATATATATATATATATATATATATATATATATATATATATTGTAACTAAGTTGTAGGACTCGTAGGTTTTTTAACCTGTTGTTCATGCTTTTACTTTTATAAAGAGTGCTCGATGCAAATGTAGAGCGTTATATTGTAATTGTAAAAATTATCTAGTTGAAAAGACCGTTTGTGTAGGATTTGTTTGTTATTTTGTTTTTTTGTTTTTTTTGGCGGGGGTTGTGATAGTGGGGTTGGGCTGTAATTTGAATTATGTTGACCTTTTTAAAGTCTTAGGGTTAAGTGTTTGCTTAAACCCTAAGATATTAATATGGTCAACAGAACCCCTCTATCACAAAAAAAAACAAAAAAATAAAAAACAAATCCAACACAAATAAACGGTCTTTCCAACTAGATAATTTTTATATCAACAAGATCACCTGAGGAAGAAGAAGCCTAGACACATGGTTAGCTTCGAAACGCGAAAGATTTTGTGTAGTGATACTATGAATTTATAAACCATTGTAACAACTATATATATATATATATATATATATATATATATATATATATATATATATGTGTTGTGGTGCAGTGTATATCGACTCGGAACGACAAATCGGGGAGCAGTGTTCAAATTCCAGTTGAAATCCTCGCTTTCACTTACACACATAAACCTTCGGGAAAGGTATTAATCCGTCTCTTTTCTATAGCTTTAGGTGAAATAATAGAACAGAATGGGTTTTATAGTCTTGGCTGGCAACCAGTCTACCGCAGAAAGCAATGGCAACCTAGTGCAGGATAATATTCTGCCCAGTCAGTTATGTCTCGAAAGAGACATGATCATTCGTAGCGTGTCTCACGTACGGTCCTTAATGGACTAACTGATATGGAACGGAATCCGACAAGATGAATAGAATAAGTAAAGAAAAAACTAGGGAAAACCTGTGTTTCAGCTTAACAATCTTCTTCAGAGATTTGTTAAAGTTGAATGTTTAAAAATTTACGTGCATAACAAATTCACAAATAACTTTACTGACTCATAAACGGACGCATTCACACATGATTTATTTCAACAAATACATAACTGATTCTTTCATTTTATTTAAAAAGAAATTTTCGCCCCATCATTCGACACATGTGTACAAGAGTTGTTACGTATTTTGACCGGAAATGTACCTCGTCACTGACATTCACACATACTAATGTTATCGACGTATACACACACTTAGTTCGTCTATGGTTTGGATGCGCTTAACACACATTATTTTCCCTTATATATACATTGCTTTATCACGTGACACGTATCTGACCAATGAAATTATACCGCAATCAACATACTTTCTCTTGGATTTTTAAATCATTCATCTTTAATAAATCTCTGAAGAACCTTGTTAAAGTGAAATATGTTAGAGTAAAGACACTTTTTTCTACTTGTTCTTTGCTTATTCTATTCATATATATATATATATATACATATAAAAATGAGGCAATCCACAGCGTCTCTTTTCATGCGCATAAGTAATCGCTTCAGCGTAAAGTCATACAAAATCTTTGTTTTCACTTCATCATATATATTTCTTCCAAAACTGTTCTTGATTTATAAATTTGTATATGAATTGTGAGAGTGAAACTCGGGTTATGACTTGAGCCATACTTTCAAGTTATTTAATGTTGTTAAGTGATTATGCTAGGTTTACTTAATCGAGAGTTCAAGTACTTTACTGAGTGGCTAAGTTTGCCTTTAGTCTTTTTTCTCTTTCTTGTTTCAGTATTGTCGTTTTTATTCAACACTGGATCTGAGTGTTAGGTTTTGGTAAGGTGCCTGTTAGTTCCACCAATAGTTTTTCTTTAATTTATTACATACATACATTATATTTTGATATATATATATTTATATATATATATACATAATTTATTACATACATACATTATATTTTGATATATATATATATATATATATATATACATATATATATATATATATACATACTTTCCATATATATATATATATATATATATATATATATATATATATATATGTCAATTCCGTAAATGTTGTGAATAATCCACTAAGATCTATTTAATAAAATGTATTAAGCGCTAGATCTGTATGGGGAGTTAAATAGATGTTATCCAGAGCAATATGATATCTATAAAGGAAATCTGAACATATATAAATTGCTTATAAATTCTAATTCATTTCTTAGAACTAATTAGTTTATTTCTTCACGCTACACTTTATATAGCTTCATTCGGTACAAATGTTTTCCTCAAATATATATATATATATATATATATATTTTTGGTAACTATTGCCGTTGCCAAGCGGAGTTTTATGTCAACACAAAATAAAATCGTCGGTGATGGTGGATTTTATAATATTTCAGTTTAAACTACCTCTCTGAAGATGGCTCATGTGAGCCGAAAGCTTAGAAGAAAACCAATAAATAATTATCCAAATTTTGGAGAATTTTTGTCTTTATTTTCAACTGAAATTAAAGCAAAAATACGACGTTTAGAACGGCTCATGATTAAACATAATAGACATTCATTGTCTCTTATATTTAATAGCATGTGTCTAGAAAATTACTTGCTGCCTCGATATACTATATATATATATATATATATATATATATATATATATATATATATATATAAATTAAAAAAGGATTAATTCAATTATGTCGGATGATCATTTCGATATGAAAATCCCCACGGGTTTTGGAATTTACCTTCTTGCTTTTTCCGCTTGGATTAAAGTATCTGAATTAATATATATATATATATATATATATATATATATATATATATATATATATATATATAGTAAATAATTTGTCACTTTAACTGAGCAAGTTCATGACGACTTTGAATTTCAGTGAAGACATCGTTATGATGTTATTACTCATCAGGGCGAGGTTATTTGTTGCTGTTTCTTTTCTTATTTATATGTAGCTTAATGTGATTTGATATTTTGGGGGAATGATCATATTTGCGATTGGTTGATTTTGTTTTTGTTTTTTATTTTGCAGGCGTTTCAGTTTTTATTCGTTTTTAATGCTTTTTATTTATTTTAAATTTGTACCTGGTTGGTTGTTTACTTAATTACTTTATATTGAATATGTGTCCATTTAATTGATTTTTAGGTGATTTGTTCTCATTTAGGTTGACTTCTTTTGTATTGAACTCTTTTTATTGGCTTCAACTTTATATCACTGTGTTGGTATATTTAGATCGCTTAAGTGTTTCGTTTTTAATTCATGTTTGAATGTTTGTGTTCTTGTGTGTATCTGTGTTTATGGGTTTAATGTGTGATATTTTCGGTTTAGTGGTTGTTACATTTTCTGTTATAATGATTGGGTGCTTGTATATATATATATATATATATATATATATATATGGTAGTTTTGTAATTTGTTTTTATTTAATTCTGTCCTTATTTATTGTTAATGATAAATGACATATGGCGTCCTAAATTACTATGAACAATTACTGAGAATATTTTTAGCAAGGAATAAGTAATTTCCGAAGTTATTTATTTTTATTAATATAAGGAATCATGTAATTGTAAAAAGAAGAAAAGGAAATAGCATAAAATAACTAAATGCACAAAAATCACTTCAATCTCAATAAATTAGACATTTGTAGATAATATATATAAATAAATAAACAACGTCAATTAAACACACATTTTTCTGCAGAGTCCAGAAATACGCAATGTCATTGTCTAAACTAATTTATAAATGGAACTTTGTCTCTGTGTGAGTGTGTGTGTGTGTCTGTGTGCAAGTGTGTCCGTTACCTATAGACTCCGAAACGACTGAACCGATTTTCTTGAAATTTATACATTTGTACTATAAGCGTCTGCAAGTGTTCTTAGCTTGATTTTGTGTCGAGGTACCCCCGATAAATATCGAAAATCGATAATCGAAAAAATCAGCTTATAGAAGGAGTGGTCCGATTTTACTCAAATTTGATACACTCATAGACAAAGACATAATAAACGATATTCAGAAGTTTCAATGTTGCAGTTCTTATAATAGTGCAGAAAATCGATATATATATATATATATATATATATATATATATATAAAAGGCAAGATGTTTGTGCGTGTTTAGCTGCCTGTATGTCTCTATTTTTTTCAGCCCTTTTATTTTAGTTTTTGCTTCGGGTTTGGCTCTAAGTAGGTATAATTGTAGTTCTTAGTCTCAGCCATGATACCATTTACTCAGAGGACTTTTTTAGCCTTTAAAATTCAGTTTACGACGAAAAGACTTATTTGATATCGATAACAGGATATCAAAATTTGACTTGCATCCATTCATTTTTCTTTCAGTCTACGGTTTCGCTTTAACTGGAAACAACTATTGCTTTTTAGTCTTTCGTGTCAACGTTCAAAGAGTCTGAGCTCCAGGACCATGGATTAGTTTTAAAGCCTTCATTACACCCGAGCATCACCAGGCTATAAAGCTAGTATTCCATAAAAAGGGACAAACGCTCTGCATGCGGAAAGTAGGGACATTGGGTAAAAGTTTGTAGTAGTACAAAGAAGAGCAAAACGGTAACTTGTTCTGCATCATTGGAAACACTCCGCTGTCTATCAACTACTATAATAGAGAAAACGGGTAATGAACAGACACTAATTAGTACTGATTGACACGGGGAGCACAGAAAGATTACTGCGAAAGAAATTTCATGAAGAACCTATCTTGTGCCCAAACAATTATGGAGATGGTTAGCTTTTTCCATTCAAGAACTGAGATACTGTTTAGTAGACCTGAAAATAAAAGGTACTTCATACCAAGGTTTAATGAAGGATTTTTGTTACGACTTAACATTAGAGCACAATTTCTTGCGCCATCATTAATTAGTAGAAACACCTTACGGTCGTTCAAAAACCCCTTTTAAAGTCTGTGGTCTAGCAGCCATGAGAATACCGTACCCAGCACTTTTCAACAATCTAACACCCGATTTTAAATCCGTAGCTACTAAATCTAAGTAACTCAAGAAGGAGGATAAATTATTAATCCAAGCCAAAGTGAATTCTATATTAAAGGAAAGTATAATCAAACCAAGTCATTCGCGGTGGAGAGCTCAGGTCTTCGAAGTCTCTGCTGAGAATAGGAAAAGCGACTGGTAATAGATTATTTCCAAACAATAAACCGGTTTTCTTTGCTGAATGCTTACCCCCTGCTAAATATAAATGAGATGAGTCTGTTCAGTACTCTGGACTTCAAAAATGCCTGTCATCAGGTCTAGTGATAAACCATGTAAGTCCCTCGAGTCTCGCGGCACACTCTATCAATAACGCAGAAAGTCGTTTGGTGTATCTAACGGAGTAGCTATTTTTCAACGGGTGATAGACTAGATAATATCAAAAGAGAACTTGCAAGGCACCTATGATTACGTCGATAATGTAACCATTTGCAGAAAAAATCGAGCGGAACATGACAGGAATATCAAATTCTTCATGGGCCTGTTAAAAATACAAAAGCTGACGCTTAATCAATGCAAATGTTATTTTAGAATAAAATATATAAAACTATTTTGATATATATTCAGTAAATATGATTTAGAACTCGATCCCGAAGGTCTAAATTCATTACACAGGATACCTGTCCTAAAGGATTTACCTGTTCTATGTTGTGCATTAGAAATGTTTGCACACTATGCTCAGTAGATACCGTCGTTTTGATGGTATTATTAAAACAGTGCTCAATGCAATATAACAAAGCTATTAAGTATATATATTAATAAATGTACATACTATCCTACCCCTAGATCATTAATTGGAGTTCTATGCACGTGCTTGAAACCCCGTGTCTTGATATAGACGTAACATAATATATATATATATACCTACTCGCTTGAAGAACAGTTGATGACCTAAACGTATCTGTTTAAAGAAAATTGCTTTTGCTCTTTTTTCGGCTTATGGTTCAAATTATTCTTGTGTGCAAATTTTCTCTCACATGCAAGCAGTATTAAGTCAACAACGATGTTACCTAACACCTGAACAATAAGAAAATTGTATAAAACTCAGAGTAAAAAATTATGTTGACGATATTGAGCAATTTACTAAGACCATGGAAAGGTAAGGCTCTCATTAAAAAAAAATAACTTAAACAAAACTTTTAAAACCGTTTATTTCTATTAATGTGGTTTACATATTATTATATATATTTCTGTATAAAATATATCGTAAGAGATGTATGTTGACCTTGACTTGTATAAAACACGTATACTGTTTGTACACTGAATGATTTTAAAACTATAAATCGGCAGATAGCAAAAGGTTGCCAACCTTTACGGTAGTAATATTTATAGCTGTTGTTGACTTCAGTTTGTTTATCAGTAGACCTGACAAATTTTAAATTTTTGCTAATTTCTTCCGACACAGTATACCTGTGGAACTTCCTTCCGTTTAATTGCTTCCCTGTTAGCTACAATTTTCCAAAATTCAGATTTAACAACAGTTTCCACCTTCAATTTTCTTGACTACCATTCATCTTTTTCAATACCCATTGTACTCAGTCTTTTCTCTAACTGTAATCCCATGCGAACAGTTAGCGGTACCGCCTTGCTTTGGGTAAAATAATAAAAAAAAAAAACACAACAAAAAAATTTCATACCTGTAAATCGGTTGTTGGTTGTTTGCTATACAACGCATATGGTATGATAGTACTGTTCATGTCTCAATATACAGGTAAATTGATGTAACTTCATGTATATTTTGTACATTTTGCTCTACCTTCATTTACCGGCATACTTACCTGCCACCAGGCAGGTCTGTACGACCAGAAAAGACAAGCTTAGTCAGGCTAAGAGGAGAGTTGTTTCCAGTTACCGCGTTTGTGAGGGCAGGGTTATCTTTGATCAGTGAGCCGAACCTCCGCGCACGGCTTTCCCACTTTAAAAACCGATCTTTTGTGTCACAACTCGCTTCAGTGGGGGACCAGGGTAAAAACACTATTGACTTGGCACATGACTGGAAGTGTCTTCCTTCTCTCAGTTGTGTCTTTGTCTTCGGGTAAAGTGTGATTTAGTTGTGGCTCTGCCAGACGGACAAAGACGCCGCTGAAGAAAATAAATACTTTGATGCACCCGGTACTGAGGAATAAATGCCTGAGGTTGCACGTTACCCTATTACACTAAAGAGCGGAGATCGATAGTCTTACAACGCAATCGAAGTTTGCGGGGACTTGTTAGATTTTTAACCTTAGTCCAGATGTACGCAATTGGTTTTCCCGCATAAAACCCGACCTTCCGGCACATCCCGTCTAACTTGGGTAAATAACACTTAATTTATCGGTCGGCCAACGTTTAGGACCACTGATAATATACTGTAGGTTTGGGAGTTGACTTATACATTAGTTATAGCACAGAATTTTGAGCTAAAAGTCTTGAGGTCGAATTATATATCGAAATTTACGGTAATAAGTAAAGACATTTTATATCTTATATCTTGATGGAGAACACATTAACTGCATTATCATTTTTCTAGTGCGCAGTCTGATGAGATGTAATACACACTGTTGAAAATAAAAACGGGAGATCTAATTAAAAAAACAGTATGAATTACAACTAACGTTTGAAGTAACACACCCACACACACACACACACACACACACACACACATATATATATATATATATATATATATATATATATATATATATTACTATACGTACCAACAATAGAGTAGCACTAATAAAGACCAAAGTCAGAAAATACGCTAACAAATCAGTTACGTAAGTCGTCAACCACCCACCGAGGACTACCAAGTGGCTTAAAGGGGGAAGAAAACAAGAAACAAACAAAGCCCAATAACAATGAGTCAAGAGCTTGTTTGAAAGAAAAAAAAAAACCCAAGACGAAAACTTTAACAGCAGAGGGCTCAATACGAAAGTACGAAAGTACGAAAGTAGAGCAAAAATACAATAAATTAAATCTAAAAGTGAGCCAAACGGCGATCGCGGTTTCACTCTACGGATCGTCAGGACTTGGCTAACAAATTAGACAGAACAGCAATATATATATATATATATATATATATATAGTTTTAGTGCAAATGATTTATTACTTAAACTGAGCAGGTTCATGACGACTTCAAAATTTCGTGAGGGCGCGGT
The DNA here is from genome assembly GCA_037127315.1 of Ascarosepion bandense. Lineage (NCBI taxonomy): Eukaryota > Metazoa > Mollusca > Cephalopoda > Sepiida > Sepiidae > Ascarosepion > Ascarosepion bandense. The sequence continues at coordinate 181,877 of JBBBDQ010029054.1, read as the reverse complement.
TATGGTGTCCTAACTCATGGGGACTGGTGTTCTTGTACAAGAATCTCAGTTAAGGTGAGAAATTCTTTACACTAAAATTATCTACGTTCTATCACCAACCCGATATCGAGCACTTTACGATAAAAACCCTGCATGCTGTCAAAATACTGTTTATCAGCATAACTACTGAAACAATAAGAATCATGGCGCTAAACATTATCATACCTCAAGACAATATATATATATGTAAATCCGCAGACAAATCTGTTTCGCTGTATCACAGCTCATCAGTACGATTAGACAGTCGATTGCCTTTTACCCAGGATTGATACCCGATCGAATTGGCGTCAGTCGGCGATTCTACCACTGAACTACGGGCGCTCGGTAAAAGGAACGCAGACTTTTTAGCGCGTAGATTATCATTATACACGCCCAATAGCTGAGAGTGTTCTAATTCATTGCTGATTAAACGATGCGTAGATGCCAGAGTAGTTACTGTTTTTCAAAGTCTACCATTCTTCCAGAATGCTCAATATATATATATATATATATATATATAGATGTCCGCAGATAGATCTGATCTGTTTTGCTGTATCACAGCTCATCAGTATCATTAGACATCCGATTGCTTCTAGCTAGGATAGAAACCCGATGGATTGACACCAGTCAGCGATTCCACATCAGACGTATGGGCGCTCGGCAGAGGAAGGTGAACTTTAGCGTGTTATGTATAATGTAATCACACACCAGTAGCCGAGAGTGTTAAAATTCATTACTGATTGAACGATGCGTAAATGCGTGAGTAGCTACTGCTTTTATAAAGTTTACCATTCCCCATGTGCGTTGTGGTGCAGTGGATATCGGCTTGGAACGAGAAATCGGAGAGCCGAGTTCGAATTCCATTTGAATTCCTTGCATTCACTTGAAGCGCAAATACCCTTGGGAAAGGTATTAATCCTTCTCTTCCCTCCAGTTATGGGTTAAATAGCAAGACAGATTGGGGTCTATAGCCTTGGTCGGCAACCAGTCTACCGCAGAAAGCAATGGCAACCTACTGCGAGATAATCATCTGCCCAGTAAGTCGTGTCTCTTTCGAGACATGATCGCCCAAGCGTTTATCACATATAGCACTTAACTGACTGACCATTCCCCATAATACAGAGACATAAATAAATAAATACAAGAAAAACAACTTCTCCCTTCCACACTAAGCGGAGTAATGATAGTAGCAGGAATTGACTAACCGACGATGGGCGAAGAAGCCAAGACATGCTCATCCGTGAATTAGAAACTAAAGACCCTTTTTACCTATATGATGGCTAAGAGCAAAAAAAGTGGCAAACTTGCGAGAAGAGTCGAAATGGACGTGAATATTTTCGAATGTACAACTGGAACCTTTCTAAAGAGATAGAAAGATACCAGACACATTTACCTTCGGATTTAATAACTTCAAATAAGAATATTGCCTTCTATTTGAAGTAATCATCTCTCCAGGAGGTATTTTTTTAAATCATATCACCCCGAGCAAGGCGGTAACGCCACTGATATGCCACTACATAAGAGTTAAAAGATTAGAGGAGAGTGAAGAGAAGGACAAACCAGTTAGAAAGAAGCAAGAGAAGGATGGGAATACAGGTGTGATGACAGTTGCAAAGGTGGAGAGATAGGAAAGGATATACAGGGCGGTGTGGAAAGAACTAGGGTCAAGTAGTTAAGAGATGTGTATTGACCTTGCATTTGAATTCCTGGAGGTTGTAGTCGTCAGGAAAGCAAGAATAAGGAAGCGAGTTCCACAGGCGGGAAGTCCGAGAAAAGAAGTGCAGGAGTAGAATTGTCGTCTGCATTTGGTTGATCTCACTGTGAATGGGTGAGACCCAGTTGCCAGTCTGCTTGAACCTTTTTACTTGAAGTTAGAGGAAAATCATATGCAAGTAAGCCCATTGTTATAATTACAATCGGAGCTTGATGATCATTCGGTGGTAAGATCAAGCTGACAAACGTTATCTTTCGGAGTTTTTAAACACAAGTATATCTTTGCATGTATTGCATAAACCTCATAACACAGAATACTTCCCCTTCCCACTATCAAACACAACTCGTTTAAATTATATATATATAAAAAACTTGTATCTATTGTTTAAACGGTTATTTGTTCCTTCATTCCATTGTTACCAAGCAAGTCTTTTATTTCCTCGCATATTCTTTCCTGTTGTCGACATCAACAATATATTAAAAACAGAACTTGAGCCAAGCCGGACTATTATACATTTTTTTTTTTTTTTGCGTTACAGTCTGAGTCCAAGTCCAGGACTTCAGTAAAATTGAAGTTTGCTCTTTTAAGACATAGTCAGGAGCTGGCCCAAAATTCGTAACAATATATATATATATATATTCAAATAGATAGGTGTGAGTTTGTAACCCTGGGTTTCACCCTCTAGCGAGCGTCAGACAAACTGATTAATTTTTTTTAAAAATTGGTTCTATGTAGGTTAGCGTATATTCGTCAATGGGTGTAGAAATGTATATATATGTCTGCGTCTGTCATGACGACAGATTTTCCCCCACTTCCACAAAAATAACCAATTTTTTAAAAATTTAATCAGTTTGTCTGACGATCGCAAGAGCGTGAAACCAAGGGTTACATACTCACGCCTATCTATATGAATATGTCAGCTCTATCACTGATATTGGCCGCTTTCAAATAAGTACCACGAATATGAAATATATAAATTATATAATATATATAACAAATTACATATATATATTGATATTTATAATTATATACATACACTTTTCACACACATACACACACACACATATATATATATATATTCGTGTAAAAACACAGAAGCTGATGTTTTTGCCTGAAATAGGCGTATACTTCCGATTTACCATGAAATAACGTGTCTTCCTTAATTTTTCTAATATATATATATATATATACATCCAAATGTCGTAGAAAAGGGCAGACATGGTCTTAAAGTTAATTTTTTTATATAATTTTTCGTGTGTTATTATGATATTTTTCATTTTTGAACACAAATTATATAGGAATTACCCAAATGTTTTTCGTTTCCGAGCCGTTTCGACTATATTTTAATGAAATTTCCGTATTACTTAATACTTTACTTATATTTTAAACGACATCATTTCTGCCAATGCGTCCTTGGTACCTCGACGCCATTTATTTAAACGTAGTACTACATGGACAACTAATTTTCTTAATTTTACTGTTGAAATTGAAAATTGTAACCGTAAGTTCTGTGCTAACAGTTTCTTCTTGCGCAATTGTCACTTGTAGAACACTTTTCCTGCTTTCCTTTCAACCGCGATCTTACAATGTCAATTGTCACCTGTCTTCTTGATTCCTGTTCTTCTATTGTTGTCGTCTGTTTCTTTCACTCTCATTAACCCTTTACATCGTGGTGGCTTTTGTTACTTTGTTTGCCGTGAAATAATAAAAATATTCATCGTTGTTGTTATTATTATGTCATTTTTCATCATATTTCGATTTCTGCTTTGGTCTCACTACCAACCAAGTCTGCGGAAAGACCTAAGGCAGGTCGTGGCGTGTTGTTATGGTTCCATTTCATGTTTTTTCTGTCTTCCCTATCATCCCTATCATTACATAGATAAAGTTTTCCTTAGTGTGTGCGCTGTACTTAACAAGACAATTTTTTGTATATCTCTTACGCTGGGGTTTCCAGGGATTCTTTCAATGTGTTGTTTTGTTCCATTTTTTATCATTCCAAGTGCACCTACTATCACTGGCACAACTCTTGTTTTCAATTTCCACATTTTTTCTATTTCAATTTCCAGGTCTTTATATTTTGACAGTTTTTCAAATTCCTTGATTGCTATGTTACAATCCGCTGGACAAGCCATATCAATTAATAGACAAGTTTTCTCCTTCTGGTTTTTAACAATAATTTCGGGCCTGTTTGCTTCAATTTTTCTGTCTGTGTAGATGGTGTAATCCCATAGAATGGTTACATCTTCTATTTCTGTAACCGGTGCTGGATGATGTTCATACCAGTGTTTGTTTACAGATTTTCCATAATGTTTGCACATTATTATTATTATTATTATTATTATTATTATTATTATTATTATTATCTTGTCTTTTGTTGGAAAGAGTAAATATCTTCTTTCGTATTTCTTCAATGACACTGTTAATTATGATCAATTTACAAGTATTTGCTTCATCCGGTTTAAAGTGATATTCTTAAAGCAGAAATCTCTTCTACACTACTAGTTTCTTTTTCCGCATTTGTCACTTGTGGAACTCTCTCCTGCCTTCCTGCTTTCCTCCTAACCACGATCTTACAATGCCAATTGGCATCTATCTCATTGTATCCTGAATTTATATAATAAATACCTCGTTTATCCCTGCATCCCTTTTATTTATCTATTTTTTTAAAATCATTTCAGTTCACGCAAGACACTTTTACTGCCGATGGTACACAGGTGATTACATAGGAGGAAAGTGATGAGAAAGAGGGACAGGTTATGGGGGTGTCAGGAAGAGGGTAAGAGAAGGGTGAGAATACAGATGTGATGAGAGTGGAGTGGACGGAGAAAAGAGCATGAAAGGTGCGAGTCAGTGAGTTAGAAGATGACTGTTGATCTTACATTTAAATTTTTGGAGACTGTAGCTGTCTGAGAAGCAAGTAAACGGAAGGAAATTACACGGACAGGAAGTGCGAGAAAAGAGGCTGTTAGAGTAGAATTTTTGTTTACATTTTATTGATTTCACAGTAAAAGGGTGGGATCTAGTTGCTATTCTTGTGGCTCGAATAAATTTATATACTGGAGGCACCAGGGAGCTAAGTTCGTCATAGCAGAAGCAGTGAAAAATGTGTAGAAGAGACACAGGGAAGCCACATTGCGCTGGTGAAAAAATGACTGTATCTACGCTGTCAAATCGAGATCTGATATATTTGCCACATTTGGTGTGGTACTTCTGAGATTTGTCTAGAGCTTCTTGAGAGAATGAATAATCTGTAATGTCATCATTACTGAGTCGGGGCCTCATCTGCAGTCTTTAACAATAATGTCGGGCCTGTTTGCTTCAGTTTTTCTGTCTGTGTAGATGGTGTAATCCCATAGAATGGTTACATCTTCTATTTCTGTAACCGCTGCTGGGTGATGTTCATACCAGTGTTTGTTTACAGCTTTTCCATAATGTTTGCACATTATTATTATTATTATTATTATTATTATTATTATTATTATTATTATATAGTAACGTAGCAACTCTTTGCAATTTCAAGAAATATATACACGGTAATTTTTTGAAGAGCTTTTTGACTTAGTCTTTCGACTTCATCAATGTAGTGGCAGTCTGACCAGGGTTTCTTAATTCCAATGTTGAATTTATCAGTCGTTACCATAAATTATATAGTTTTTCCTTTCTTGTCAATTAAAACCGACAAAAAATGAAATACATATGTCGTCACCTTCTCTCTTTTTTAATCATTTTCTTTTCTTATCATCACTTTGCTTTTTACTCTTAGTAAAACCTTATATCGTCTTCTTTATTTACTGTGTCCCTTCATGACGTAGGCGATCATGACTCTCCACAGCTTCTTGTGCCTTGTATCTCTAAATAAACTTTGACCTTTCTGTTATGTCTCTGAAGCCCTTGTCCGCCATCCATTTACTCAAGCTCATTTTTTCTTCTTCTATGTGCCGGGTAACCTTCAGAACGTTGGCGATCACGGCACTCCACAATATCCTGTTCTAAATAATTTGACTACTTTTGTTATTTTTCCTAAACCCTGTTCTGCCATCCATTTACTTCTGCTCGTTATTGTTTTTCTTCTATGTGTCGTGTCCCTCGAGCACGTTGGCAATCATAGCTCTCCACAACTTCCTGGGCGTTGTAGTTTTTAAAAATTTTGAATTGGCCTTATGTCTCCTAGCCCGGTTCCGTCATTCATTTACTCTCGCTTAGTAATTATGTTAAGTGTTCTCTTTCTCTGTCCCTTTTGCCCCTAATTTGTCATGTGAGTATTACTTTTTCCAAGCCCACTTTTCTCATTATGTACCCTAGAAACGTATAATGTCTTTTTTCTTATGTTAATTATTAGTTTCCTTTTGTTTCCATTTTCTATACATCTTCGTCGTTCGGTCAATAGTATTCTCAGCATCCTTCTGCAGAACCATATTTCTGATGATTCAAGTCTCCTTTTCATCTTTTAGAAGATCGTTCAGCACTCTCTGTCATATAGGAGCACAAATATCACGTAAGAGTTTAGTAGTCACTTCCTTGCGTCTTAGTTGCTTGGGTCGAAATCTATTATTTTTCGTCTGAAGTAATATAACTCTATTTCAATAATCATTTGAATGATCCAACAATACCAAAAAACAAAAAAAAAACCTGTTTTCTCAAATAACTGCATTAGAGTAATCATTGTAATGATTACAAATAAAGCTAAAAGAAAATTTTAATGTGCTTTCTTCAATAATTGTCCCCGCCCATGTACAACACATTCATGGACTCCTTATCGGTTCAATGTTCTACGCGTTGCTGATACGTGTACATTAAATTCCGGCGTCTTTAGATCTGTGGGGATATCATTAAATTCGAAACCCAGCCACTCAATCAACAGCATATATATATATATATATATATATATATATATAGAGAGAGAGAGAGAGAGAGAGAGAGAGGGAGAGGTGAGGGAGGGGGAGAGGGAGAGAGATAGAGAGGGAGAGAGAAAGAGATGCCGATTTTAAAATGTTTTGTCGTACACAGTCAGAAATTGAAATGCTATTAGTAAATAAACGATTGCAAATAGACAGTTTCGTTGACATGATTTTCACATAAGTTCAATGAGATTCTATTTTCGGAAAGCTATCTTTTGCACAGAAACGTATTCGATTAAGACAAAACGCCGATGAAATTTTTATAGGTACTTACTTTCGGCAAGTAAACAAAGACGGTGTGAATGAGTTTTTGAATAAGTAAGAATCTCAGATCTTATCACTTAATCAGAAACATTTTTTAACTATTTGGCTTTGTAAATTTCATATAACTTTAGGCAAAATGGATGTCGTAATTATTTGTACGAAAATGAATAAAATATTACATGCACACACACATATACATATATATACTCGTACATATATATATATATATATATATATATATATATATATATGTAATATATTATATATATATAATATATTATATATATATAATCAGGTTCTTCTTAGAACGTAGTGTGAATTCCAGCTCTTGAACTGAAAATTGCAATGAATCATGAAACTAGGAATTACCATTCATGGTTGATTCTATGTTCACAAAATCTATCTCTCCATGTATATGCTCACTAAATCTATCTATCTATCTATCTATCTATCTATCTGTCTATCTATCTATCTATATATATATATATAAATCATGTCAGTCAGTTAAGTGCCATACGTGATACACACTTTGGGCGATCATGTCTCTTTCGAAACATGACTGACTGTGCAAAAGATTATCCTGCGGTAGGTTGCCATTGCTTTCTGCGGTAGACTGGTTGCGAGCCAAGGCTATAACCCAATCTGTTTTATTATTTAACCCATAACTGGAGGGAAAAGATGGATTAATACCTTTCCTAAGGCAATTTGTGCGTAAGTGAATGCAAAGAATTTAACTGGAATTGGAATTCATATACATATGTATATATTTCATCTATATATCTATCTCTTTCTCTCTCTCTCTCTCTCTCTCTCTATATATATATATATATATATATATATATGTATATATATCATTAAAGACAGCTAACAAGTTATTGCGATTAAGCTGGTTCTTTTTTCATTTTTTAGTGTTGGTAAAATTATTTTTGTTTACTGGGCCTAAAGAACGTAAGAGTGTCTGCTACTCTTTTAGTAATTATCAAGAATGCTTATATTTTTTATTACTTATTGAATAATTATCAAGGATGCTTTGGACTTCTTTTTTTATGATTGTGTGTATTTTTATGTAAAAATGTACACATTCATATAAAAAGAAAAAGATCTTGATAGTGGCTACAAGAATAACCGAGACCTCTCGGACATACAGAACATTCGATCATTTTTTACATACTTTTTGTCCAGAAAATGAATTAAATTACTCGAAGACAAGAAAAAAAAAATTAAATAAAATGCTTAATCGCTGTAACTTGTCAATTGTCTTTAATGAAATTTATATAAAACAACGATTGCTACCCAAATACACAATTATCTATATATATTATCGACACACTAGTCTGTTTTGCTGTATCACAGGTCATCAGATATTCACTTGCTAGATATCCACTTGGTTCTGGCCGGGATCGAAACTCGACCAATTTGGTGTTACTTGAAGTCGTTAACCCCCAAGCCATAGGCGCATGGAATCAGAGAAGGGAAATCAGAGAAAGGAAATTTTAGCGTCTTATATACAAGCATATATATGTGTGTGTGTGTGTGTGTGTGTGTGTGTGTGTGTGTGTGTGTGTGTGAATGAGTGAGAGTGTGTGTGTGATATTTTTGGCCTTGTTCCAGACTAAGTTAGCTGCAAACTGTTCATACACATCGTCTCAGAATGACACGATGTGAATTAGTGAAATATCAACAGAAACCAATAATTAATACCAGATTCTTATGAACCTATAATTAATAAAGAATATTTAGAGATATAATTCATTCTTGGAATTTTTATGAACATATAATTAATACAGTTTTTTTTTTTATTGAAACCTGTAATTAATAGGGGACTATTGCTTTATATTTTACAAATAAAACCAGAACTGAATTTTGGGAATAATGAGTTAATTGTTGTGGAGTAGTTTTCGCACTGAAAGTTATAATCGTTCTATGTCGTTTGCTAATCGACTTAACGTACCCAAAATGTTAGGAACTTGGTAATCTTCCTCTGAAAGCTGACACCTTAGTATTCGGCTAGCTGCCGACTAATATCAACTGCCTAGTAGTTCTACTGAACTCAAATAGAACTCTAAAGGATTCCTGTTAAGTTCCCAAGAACTTCCTTTTTTTCTTTTTTTTTAATCATCTCACCCCAAGCAAGGCATTCCACTGCCACTATTGCGCGTGGGGCTACATAGGGGAAGGTAAAGAGAAGGAGTGGTTAGACATAGGGAATGTCAGGAGGAAGGTGACATATGAGTAAGGATAGCGAGGATGAGGGTTGGGCAGATGGGAAGAGTGTTTGATAGAATGAGAGCAGGTTAGTGTGTTAGGAGGTGTCTATTGACCTTACATTTAAACTCCTGGAGATTGTAGCCGTCGGGGAAGCAATCATTTGGAAGAGAATTCCACAGTCGGGAAGTGCGAGGAAAGAAACTGTTGGAGTAGAAGTTACGGCTGCATTTTATCGGTTTCACTGTTAACTCGTATTAATATAAGAGGGAGAGCCCATTATTTGAGGAATAGGCGTGTTTCCTAGTAACATTAATATATAAAGGGTTTCCTTCTATTAAATGTAATTATTCGCGTAGTTGATAAAACTCAGAATAGGGAGTATAAATGAAAGGATAAAAGAGGAAAGGAATTGAAGAAGACAGAAGATGTCGATTCACTAGTACCGAGGGACGTTACAAGGAGGGAAAGTGAAAAAGAAGCCCAACAATAAAGAGTACTGAGAAGAGAACAAAGATAAAATGGATTCAAAATGTCAGAAGATTGTTATTGATGTTGCTTTTATATTTTTGCAGATTGCTATTATCAGGGAAGAAAGTAAACGGAAGGAAGTTCCACAGGTGGGATGTGCGAGAAATAAAATTGTTGGGGTAGAAGTTGCATTTTACTATTGCATTTTACTAGTTGAACAATAAATTGGTGGGACCTATACGCCAATCAAGTAGCACGCATAAATTCATGTATTCGCGGTACCAAAAGCCATGAAAATATTTGTAGAAAAGAGAAAGGGAAGCCATTTTACATCCATCTATCAATCAATCAATCAATCAATCAATCAATCAATCAATCAATCAATCAATCAATCTACCTCTCTCTCTCTCTATCTCTTTATATATATATATATATATATATATATATATATATTCTTCTTTCATGTAAACTGCATAAACTTTTTTTTTGAGTAAACTTCCCATACATAATTTTTGCCCTGTATTTGTATAATAAAGAAATTTGTCTCCGAGAAAGCGAGATCTTTCCCTCGCTGAAATAACCATACGATATACATATGTAATTTTGGGAGTTTTATTTTAGCTATGGCCTAAATAGTAGTATACAGTGGGTTATATAGCCTTGGTTGTTAAACATTTTAAGTCAAAAAGTAATAGAAACCTATAGCCGGAAAAACTTCTGCAAGTCAGTCATGTCTCTTTCGAGACATGATCAGCCAAGCATGTTTCACGTCTGGCATTAGTTGACTGATGGCTGATATGTATACGAGAGAATGTCAACCCTGATAAAACGGAGAGGTTAATCCAAAAGATTTTAACAAATTATTATAAAAAAAATAAATCGATAAAAATAGAGAGCTCAATGGATATTATCCGAAGTTATATGAAACACTGAGAGAAAAACTCAACACATATTCAAACGGTTATAAATCTAGAATTTATTTCGGTCGTAGTAAGTATACAAACTGCTTTGTTCAGACCGTGGAATATATGTACACCCCTCCCATTTTTTTCTTAAATTATCTTATTTTTTCCTTTCTTTATGTAAAGTGCACAAATTTCTTTTTGAGTAAACTTTCCGTACATAAATTTTGCCCTGTATTTGTATAATAAAGAATTTTGTCACCGAGTATCGATACAAAAATAATGTTCAAACAATTCATTTCAAATTGTCGGTTGTTTATAACCAAGTTTCGTTAATATATATATATATATATATATATATATATATATATATATATATATATATATATGCTTAGATTGATTGAGACATAATTGGGTAGACCTATTTTTAATTAGATTTACAATTTAAGATACATACGGGTATATTATTTAACTATAGATATATATTTACAAGTTAAAAACTCAATGTGAACACATATTGTCATGTAAATTCCTCTTAAAATAAATTTATTGTTAAATATGTTCGCATGCGCGGATCTAATTCCGTATTCGACACCTACAAACTCGAAAAGGTGCGCTTTGCACAACCTCACTGGTTTAAGTACAGAGGCGTAGATGGGAGCAGGTACAGTGAGCCAATGACTTTTTTTATTGTTCGTTTTATATTCTAAGAATTTTGCTACAATGACGTTTAAGGACGCGAAATTGAACATCTTTTTTTTAATGCTGATAGAATGCGTGCTTGTAGGCGCAGGTGTTTTTCTTTCTCAAGTGCGAGTGCATATGTGTGTGTGCATCTAGTTGTTTATTTGTACGCATGCAAAGAAAAAATAACATTGGCAAAGAGGCACGTGCCTAGCGTGCACGAGTCCTTTTGCTTTTCCTGATTGTCAAAGTCCAATTCATACATACAAGGATAAACTTCTTCCTCTTCTTCGGGATCTGACCATTCAAAGCGTGTAGGATCAAGGATCTTTCAAAGCTCTTAACCCCTAGCTTGGTTTCTTCCTTGACAGGTTTGAAAATACCTTTTCTGTCATCCATTCACACATGCTCGTCAAGTAGGTGACTCGTACCCCCCTCTCTCTCTCTCTGACCCTCAATGATGTCCTGTGGGAAGTTTTATATCCTACCTTCCTCATTATGTGTCCAAGAATGTTTAACTGCCTCGTTGTAATTCTGAGTAAAGGAGTTCTTGTTACTACCATTATCTTTAAGACTTCATCGTACAAGCTTCGTCTATGAAATTCTCAGCGTCCTTCTGTAGCGCTATATTCCTGTTGCCTTTAGATACCCTCTTATGAGGGTTTAGGTTTTCCATCATCCGCTGCCATACACAAACATTGATGTCAGATACAAATTCTGCAGTTTTATTTATTTCTAACGGAATTTTCCCTTTTCTTATTACTTTCTTTAGCATTGGGAATGTAGTCTTTGATAATTCAATCCGAGTTTGGATTTTAGTGTCGCATCAAAAATACATAAATTTACATTTTTAAACAGGTTCTCTATGAACTAATAAAATTATTATCGAGAGCACTATCTTTCTATTCACACATAGACACACACACACGCGTGCACACACACACACACACACACACACACACATATATATATATATATATATATATATATATATATATTGTGTGTATTTTGGCAGCATTTTCTCATTAATGCAGGTTTCATTGAATAATATAGACACGTTCTGTCTATTAATTTTGTGTAGGATCCGTTCATACCGTCTGATATACTTGATGGTGATATCATTGAAAGACAACAAAAAATCACAGTAATTGTTGATTTTTTTATCGGGTCTAAGCTTTCGGCTCACATAAGCCATTATCAAAGAGTAAATATTAACACACAGTAAACATAGAACATTTAAGCTATTAACAAGAAAGAGAATTAAATTGAAAATATAAGTCCATCCCTACCGTAGCGGATGGCCGAAGACAGTGACAAAATAGTGGCGTTGTGGTCCCTGATCTGATTACAGGCATTTGAGTACGTTATTGGAAATATCAATATATATATATGTATATGTATGTATTTTGGCATGAGCGAGTGTGAACTGAAAAGTTCTTAATCTGATCATGTTTACCTTTCGTCTAATTTTTGGATGCAAGTTTAGAAATTTTTAGTACCGGCATTAAAAATTATTTAAGGATAGAATTTCGTTGTTTTTTTTTAACCTGACTAAATGAAAAATTGCTACTCAGATACAACCAGTAAAAATTTGTAAATAGTTTCTGAGAGGAGTAGGTAGCTGGGGAGAGTCATGTACATCGCGATCTCGAAAGAACACGACAGAGACAAAGCTGACCACTCAGATCATATTAGGGCCTAATGCTTTGAAACCATATGTTTAAAATCCTACAGAATGCAATATATATATAATGAACATAAGTTGGATGGTTTTATAAACCCATTGGGAATATTGTATTTCGCGGCTCTTTTAAAGACCGCTCCTCAGACCAAATTCATATAACAATGAATACGTCAAACTTATCCAGAAAAAGTCTAGTAAAACAGAAATAAACTGACTTCTTATATATATATATGAATTATTTTGAACATTATTTTTACCGATACTCGTATATAAGCAGATATTCTGTTTTTAATTAAACAGTATTTTATATTTATATCTACAGGGCTGATTATTTCACGATGAATTTTTATGACGAAAATGTGTGCTACCCAGCAGGATTCGAACCTCCGACCCCTATTACATAGGGGAAGCATACCATTTGATCTGGTACCGTCTTGACCACTCGGCCATGGATAGCCTCTTGATCAGACGAGGTTTTTATCATGCTTATATAACACAATTTTCGATCTATCGTAAACAAACCATATCTGCTCTGTAATGTATCGTAATGTCAAACAAATGTAAACATGTTACGGAAATTAACGAAATTTAACGAAACATGGTTATAAGCAACCGACAATTTGTAATGAAATATTATTAATAATTCATTACAAATTGTCGGTTGCTTATAACCAAGTTTCGTTAAATTTCGTTAATTTCCGTAACATGTTTATATATATATATATATATATATATATATATATATATATATGCAGTCAGTTGCTGATATTATCTGGCGAGTGAATGGACGTGTCCGTCTATGAAACTCTGGAGTCGGAATTCTGAAGGTAATATCAATCACCTGAGTTGAAAAACTTTTACTTATACTCATGTCCAGTCAAGCAAAATTTTCTCATATATATATATATATATATATATATATATATATGGCAAATGTAAAATTTTGCTTTATGAACAAGTTTCGTTCATTGAGGATCTTTGTCAGAGTAAAAATAAAGGTTTTGTTATGCAACATGTCAACATGTATTTATACGTATAAGTAATTTTTTTCACGTGCACACACACGTGTGTGTGTATAAAGATATATGTCTCTCTCTCTCAATCTATCTCTCTCTCTCTCTCTCTCTCTCTATATATATATATATATATATATATATATATATTATAAGAAAGTGAAAGAACACATAGATTAAAAACCACTGTTCAAGCTTTGAATTTTACAAAGAATTCTCGACATAAGTAAAGCTTAATATTGTAATTTTTTTATTACAACGTTTTATAAAGTCATTATATCACTACACAAAAATTTTCATGTTTCAGTATAATATTGTTCTTGTTTAGGTGATGTGTTTAAAAAATAATAGGATCATACAACCATTGATGAAAACGTTATAACTTCTAATATTGAAAATTACGCGTTCATAAAAAATCGCTGTTATATTCATAAAAAAAGGTAAAATCAGATATTTAAAATCACCTGAAGACACCGTAGGATAGAAAAATAGGTTGCGTAATATAACTTGTTTACAAATAAAAAATATTCAAAAGTTCTACAATATAGTTGTATTGAACACTTTTTAATACAAATGTGTACGATACTAATTTAATTATGACCAAAAACTAAGTAAGTAATTAAATAACTATATATATATATATATATATATATATATATATATATATATATATATATATATATATATAAAGATTTAACATCAAGCAAACCAATAAAGTTTCTAATACGTAAGAGACTTCCATCGCAGATGGTGATATGTACGGATGCAAATATTAACACAGACAAGACTTGATTAACAAGAAAGTTTAAGGGAAATATGAACTAGAAATAAATAGCCTCAAACACAGGGAAGGATGCAACGAGAAAGAAGGCATGGAGGAATTAACACTCACGGGTATATCGAGTGTAAGAGAGAGAAAAACAAAACAAAAAATAACGTATTAAACAATTATCAGTAAATGGAGTTTTAGTTATGACGGTAAACTGCATCTAGCTGCAAGGTTGTGAGGAGCGTGGAACCATCTCTCAATTGCTGTTGTTCCCATGTACACCGTGACCCAAAATGTTAGCATATGTCAGGATCCCACCTATGGGCAAATAGTTAACATCCAAACTGAGGTGAAAGTATAAAAATAGACTTTTATAGAAATATATACATAAAATTAGACTTTTATAAAAAAAAATATACATTTTTGAAGAAAATATATTACTAACAATACATTTTAGAAGGAAAAAAATTATTTCCAAAACACATTTTCGAAAAAAAAAGTTATTACCATACATTTTTGAAGAAAAAAATTATTACCAGCAATACATTTTTTAACATAAAACTAGAAGATATATTTAGTTTTTGAAAAAATAACAAAAAACATTTTTCATCAAAATCTGATTAAATGAACCTTCTCACTAGAAACAAAATTTCTTTTAAATCCAAAAACCCCAACTTTTTTACATTAAATAACCCGCAGAGGTTGATAAGCCGTTAAAACTGGGTCCCACCCATTCACAGTCAGGTTAGCCAAATGCAGACGACAATTCTACTCCTGCAGCTTCCTCTCTCGCACTTCCCGCCTGTGGAACTCACTCCCGTATTCTTGCTTTCCTGACGGCTACAACCTCCAGAAATTTAAATGCAAAGTTAATACTCATCTACTAACCACTGACCTCTAGCTCTCTCCCCTCCCCTGTATAACCTTCTCTTTCTCTCCTCCAATGTATCTGTCATCGCACCTTCTTTCTCAGCTTTCTATTGTTCCTTTCTAACTAGCTTGTACTCCTCACTCTTTTCTAATTAATCTTTGTAAACCCCTGCACATCAGTGGCGTTTCCGCCTTGCTCGGGGTGAAATGATTAAAAAAAAAAAAAAAAAAAAAACTCAAGTAAATGGATAACTGAAAAAGTGCCCCACCAGAACCAAAGGTTAGTAGCTAAGTAAGAGTTGCAGGGCAGAAAAGGTAGTGGTAGAGTGCCGGGTACATTGCCATACTGAAAGGGTATGGCAGAGAAAATGCTCAACCAGGTGGTATTAGGGAGTATTACTTTGGATCATATGAATAAATTCCCACAGAAAGCGTATATATATATATATATAATTAAATAATATTATTATCCTACGTCTATGGCAGGACTCGGAGTTTCAAGCATGAGACACCGAGTCGTTTCATAGACGCTATTAATAGATATATAATAGTTCTAAACGTCGTATTTTGGCTTTAATTTCAGTTGAAAATAAAGATAAAAATTCTCCAATATTTGGATAATTTTTTTATTAATTTGGTTCTAAGCTTTCGGCTATTTTTGGTAACTATTACCGTTGCCTAAAATCGTCAGTGATGGTGCATGTTGTTGTGTTACCGTCTTAATAACCTCTCTGAAGATGGCTCATGTGAGCCGAAAGCTTAGATCCAAATTAATAAAAAATTATCCAAATGTTGGAGAATTTTTGTCTTTATTTTCAACTGAAATTAAAGCCAATATACGACGTTTAGAACGGCTCATGATTAAACATAATAGACATTCATTGTCTCTTATATTTAACAGTATATGCTTAGAAAATTATTTGCTGCCTCGATACACTAAATGTATGTCTGGCTGTATATATGTATTTTGTAAGTAGAAAATATAGAGGATTGTTTGCTAAACATTGCTCCACGTTAGATTCTGATCTTGCTAACATAGACACAAATCACAGAACACAACACAGAACACACATGAATAGAATTAAACACAAAAGAATACATATTGATAAAGATAGATAGATAGATAGATAGATAGATAGATAGATAGGAATAAGCTGAGATAGATAGATAGATAGATAGATAGATAGATAGATAGATAGATATGAACAGACTGAAATAGATAGATAGATAGATAGATAGATACATAGATAGATAGATAGATAATGAACAGACTGAGATAGATAGATAGATAGATAGATAGATAGATAGATAGATAGATAGATAGACAGACTGAAATATATATATATATATATATATATATATATATATATAGATAGATAGATAGATAGATAGATAGATAGTCCTTTTATGATTAATTCTACATATCTACATATATTTGCATCTGCAAACTGACACTATCGCACGCACACACTGGAGACAAAAATGTCGACGCAAATACTGCGACTGTGAATTTGGAATAGAGCCTAAGATTCGTGAAAAACGACGTCACGGACATCCGAAATTTAATTATTTATTTGGACAACACGTAGAGAAACGTATATGCATAACGACAAGCAGAGAATAAGCTAAACCATTTTAACATTTACAAGTTTCAATAGGCAAATTATTCCAAATCTTGAAGCACCACACCGGCATTTGACAAAATGGAGACCGCTGGTCTAACTTCTGTCTTTTCGTCACAACGAGCAATACATGCCTACATACCTCTAGCAGCTACGCATCATTCATTCAATAATGAATTAGAACACTCTCAATACTGGCGTATGAATACATGGTATATCACACGTTAAATGTATACCTCCATTTACTGAGAGCCCTTAGCTGACGCCAATTTGGTCGAGTTTCAATTCTGCGTAAAAAGCAATCTGATATCTAACAGTACTGATGAGCTGTAATACAGCGAAACAGATCTGTCTGCGGATGACTATATATATATATATATATATATATATATATATATATATATATGTATATATATATATATATATATTACATTTTTAAACGAATTATTTCGCTACCCAGTTTTCTACCATGAATGGTGTCTTCAGGCGATTTTTAATAACTGATTTTACCTGTTACCGTTTTTCTTTTTAAGAACGCTCTTCTAACGATGTTCTATTTGAACGTTCACGTGGCAGGGAATTTATGAGCGTCCATTGTTTAAATTAAAACGAATTATGGCGTTTTCATCCATGGTTGTATGAACCTAAGAGGTATTTCTTTGTGTGGATGCATTTAGTCATAATTATCGAACATTTTTTAATACAAATGTGTACTGGTCTAACCCTATTAGGACCAAAAACTAAGTATTAAACTATATATATATATGTGTATTCATATAGATAGGCGTGAGTTTGTAACCCTGGGTTTCACGCTTTTGCGATCGTCAGACAAACTGATTAATTTTTTTTTAAAAATTGGTTATATTCGTGTATTTTTGTGGAAGTGGGGGAAAATCTGTCGTCATGACAGACGCAGACAACAGTTTGTCTGACGATCGCAAAAGCGTCAACCCAGAGTTACAAACTCACAGCGATCTATATGAATATGTCTGCTCTATCACTGATATTGAGCGCTTTTAAATAAGTACCACGCATATATAATATGTAAACAATATATTATATATAACAAATTGCATATTTATATATATATATATATATATATATTGATATTTATAATTATATACATACACTTTTCACACACACACACACACACACACACACACACACACACACACACACACATATATATATATATATATATATATATAACTACTATTTCAAATCACTGTTGTAAATCTAAATATTTAAATAATGGTCCAGCTCTCTCTTTTTAATCGCTGTATATATCATCGTTTTCTAATCTATTCACCACCAGCAAGGCGATAAAGTCGCGATATCACAAAGGGCTAAAAACAGAAAAGAACCTCAAATCATGAGCAGCGAACAAGATATAAATCTCTGCTTCTTTTTGTAAGACTGGGAGGGGAAGCGTAATATGAATCAAACGATCCGAGAACCTATCTATCTACCTGCAGGTTGCGATGGATGAATTGTTGTCGTAGGCGACTTCTTAATCTCCTGTAACTCTTCTGGACGATCTTTTTTTAAAAAAATTATGAAAAATGCGATAATCATTGTTTTCAGTTCATCTTTGGTGTTACAATACTTTTTACTGATCTCTCCCTCAACTGACCTCGAAATAAGATAATCAAGCGGTTTACAAGCTGGGGAGTCATGTGGCCAGGTATGAGGGGGGATGTGGTCGAAGAAATTGTCTGACAGACGTAATTGTGTTCTCCTGCTTGTGTAACATGGTGCTGAGTCCTGTTGCCAGACATATGGTCTTTATGCAGCCACCCCCTTGACCCAAGGCAGCAAGACACTTGATATCGAATTCTGAGGCCCTGTGGGATGATGACTACACCGTCAACACTAGTGATCACTTCAAACACATGGATGCTGACTAGTCATGTCATCCAACTTTTTCGAATCCTATGCACTGTCCTCAGATTGAGACCCAAACACACTGAAATATTTGTATTGAAGCTTCCGGTGCAAATGCCAAGCAGTACAGTATGCTATTTCCAAATTTCAAGTGGAGTGAATTGCGTCATGGGATCTTTTTCTAACAGACGATCACTACCTGATCTTACTATATTTTAATTTTTTTTTTTTAATCGTTTCACACCAAGCATGGCAGTAATGCCACTGATGCGCAGGGGGCTACATCAGAGTAAAAGATTAGATAGGAGGAGAGTAAAGAGAAAGATGAACCAGTTAAGGGAGTGTCAGAGAAAGGGCAGGAGAAGGATGGGAATACAGGTGTGATGATAGCTGCGAAGGTAGAGAAAGGATAAGATATAAAGGGTGATGTAGAAAGAACTGGGGTCAGTTGGATAAGAGATAAATCGACAAAATCAAAATTAAAAACATGAAATGGTGACAGTTTACTCACAGAAACCATATATATATATATATATATATATATATATAAATATATATGAGTAACTCTGTGTCTGTGTGAGGGTTCGGTGGGTGCGTACGTATCTAAACTTATTTATAAATGGAACTTTGTTTCCGTGTGTGTGTGTCTGTGTGTGCGTGTGTCCGTTACCTATAGACGCCGAAACGGCTGAACCGATTTTTTTGAAAATTTACACAGTTGTACTATAAGCATCTGCGAGTGTTCTTAGCTCGGTTTTTTGTCGAGATGCCCCAGATAAATATCGATAATCGAAAAAATCGGGTTATAGTAGGAGTGGTCTGATTTTAATCAAATTTCATACGCTCATAGACAAAGACATAAGAAACGATATTCAGAAGTTTCAAGGTGCAGTTCTTACAATAGTGCAGAAAAATATATATATACAAGGCAAGATGTTTGTGTGTGTGTGTGTCTGTTTATCTGTCTGCATGTCCTTTATACAAATCCACCATTTTTATCCGATTCTCATTAAACTTCACAGAAATATTCTTTAGGCTGAGTCTGGGCTCCAGGACCATGGATTAGTTTTAAAGCTTTGATTACACGCGAGCAACGCCGGGCTATCTTGCTAGTACTACATATTTTTCAGTTATAGTTCTTCACTGACTGTGGATATATAAAAAAAATATATTAAACAGGATTTGAAATCATTGTTTGATTATTTTTATTCACTGGTTCTTTCTTTATGCGTTTCTGTTTTTCTCTTCCTCTTTCTCTTTCGTTCTGATTATCTGTCTGTCTGTCTCTCTGTCTGTATCTCTCTCTCACTCTCTCTCTCTTTCTCTCTGCCTCTTTATCTATACACGAATATATATTTGTTCGAAACTATCTATTTTCTATCTATCCTGATACTTACCTATGTGTTTTTCTATTGATTTAATTAGTGAACACACACACACACACACACACACACACACACACACACACACACACACACACACACACACATGCTCACATACATGCAGTTAATTACTGAAAACGTGTGGATTGAAGAATTACAAAAAACTGTCTAGGAAACTCTGGAGTTAAATAGAATATCACGCAGCTAAATGACAAAATTTACTTATCTATAACAACCCCCCCCCCCATATATATATATATATATATATATATATATATATACATAATTATGTATGTATATATATTATTATACTGATAATCTATATTTATATCTATCTACCTATCTATCTATCCAGATAGATAGATAGATAGATAGATAGATAGATAGATAGATAGATATAGCCTATGTCGTGAAGAAAAATTGACACATATTCTGAAGGTGGCTCCATGTCCGAAAGTGACAGTGATCACACAGTGTTGACCACTCTGACCACAGGCTTACGGCCAAACAGCTTTTCTCGTACGATGGACTAAAATTAAAATAAAGTCGAGTCTGGTCAGTACTTAGATTGGTGAACGCTTGGGAATATCAGGTACTGTTAGCCTAGATGTGCGAGTGGTGCAAATCATAACGGCTCTGTTTATTAGAATGGCCATATCTATCTATCTATCTATCTATCTATCTATCTATCTATCTATCTATCTATCTGAGTGACAAGCTCACCCCGGCATGATATAATGGTGAGTAAGTTTGTCTTGCTAGAATCTGTTACAACTGGGTAAGATAGTTCGATCCTCACTGTGTGCCCTATTCTTTTAGGCTCATGCCACAACTAAGGTGTGGAATGGTCATATCTATCTATCTATCTATCTATCTATCTATCTATCTATCTATCTATTTGTCTTTTTGCCTCACTCTAATCATTTATCTTTACCTATCTATTGACCAATCAGCATATCGCAGTCCATACATATATGTATTTGTGAATCTATCTATTTGAATGGCCATTTCTATCTATCTATCTATCTATCTATCTATCTATCTATCTATCTATCTATCTATCTATCTATGTGTGTATGTGTTCTTATATTTGTTACTTAATGTATACAAAAATCTCTACGTTTATTATAGTTAAATAATGAAGAAAGAATAATAAAGTCCAACAGTTAGGAAGGTGGTCTGGTGGAACTCTCTTTCTGGGCACATGTTTATTGATTCCTTCTCATTTGATTTAAAATGCCAGGATGTTTCTCTTACTCGATGCATGCAAGTCTAGAGTCATGTATGTTTGCACACACACACAAACAAACACACACACGCACACGCACGCACACACACATATGTATAAATGCATCGCGCGTCACGCACAAACGTGTACGCACACAAACACGCCATGAAAGGAAAAACAGCAATGGAATAAAAGATAAGTGCTTATATAAAAATAAGTTAATTTTAAACAATCAATTGCCGATAACCCCTGTAGAGTAGACGGAGTGA
>JBBBDQ010029054.1:40000-152500 GCA_037127315.1 Ascarosepion bandense | reverse complement strand
AAATTAAGGCAGATACGTTATTTCAGGGGAACCATCATCAGCTTCCGTCTTTATTGTACAAAAGATTTTTGATGATGGTTCGCCTGAAATAGGCCTATATTTCTGATTAATCATGAAATAACGTGTCTGCCTTAATTTTTCTTATATTTGCTCTATATGTATTTATATTTAAACTTATTTATAAATGGAACTTTGTCTGTGTGTGTGTCTGTGTGTGTGTGTGTGTGTTCGTTACCTATAGACTCCGAAACGGCTGAACAGATTTTCTTGAAAATTTACACAGTTGTACTATAAGCGTCTGCGAGTGTCTTTCGCTAGGATTTGTGTCAAGGTACCCCCGATAAATATCGAAAATCGATAATCGAATAAAACAGGTTATAGAAGGTGTAGTACGATTTTAATCAAATTTGATACACTCATAGACAAATACATAAGAAACGATATTTAGAAGTCTCAAGGTTGCAGTTCTTACAGTAGAGCAGAAAATTTGTTATCCTACCACTGTATGAACAGGATACTCCTTTAGATTTTTCTATACTCACACTGCATGCTGATATATATATATATGAAGTGAACACCGTCTTCAACATACAGAGGTTACAGTCAGTTCCACGCAAAACTCAACTGTTAGGCTATCTTTTAGCATGAAACAGGCTGTCACCTTTGCATCGATTTTTATATTTACATACGTTCTATACCTGATTATGAACATTTTAAGCAATAAATACAGCATACGATGAACATAATTTTATTATATATATGTATATATATATATATATATATATATATATATATATATATATATATTTCTTTCCTCTAGTTATGGATTAAATAACAGGACAGCTTGGGTTCTATAGCATTGGCTGGCAACCATTTTACCGCAGAATGTAATAACAAACTACTGCGGGATAATCTTCTGCCTAGTCAGTCATGTCTCTTTCGAGACATGATCACCCAGGCCTGAATTACGGATGGCACTTAACTGATTGATACATAATATCCTGCGTTTATAGCATGACACGGAGTTTCATAAACTATGCAATCATCAGGTGGTCATCATGAACTCCCATAAGTTCATAATAAGTCTGTGATAATTACATATCGCATGAAACTCCGAGCCCTGCTATAGATATAGGATAGTATGTATATTTGTCAATATATATATATATATATATATAGCACCTAATGAGCCAGACGAGGTGCTATTTAGTTTGCTCTATCTTTATATTGAGTGCTTTCTGAGAGATGATTACTCGTATCGGGTTTATTTCTTTGGGCCTCGTGCTGATTTCGGTTCAAACACTTTTGATTGATTTTCATACCCTAAGCCCTTTCATTTTTAAAATTTATTTTTTCCTTCGTTCGATAGTTTTCGAGCAAGGTTTTCAAAACGAGTATAATTATAATCTCGTTTATATATATATATATATATATATATATATATATATATATATATATATATGGTTTTCCACGTCTCCCTATCCCTGGTGCCTCTTATCACTCCTTCTTCTGTTACACCATGCAACTCTCGTTCCCTCATCCATCTGATTAAGTCCTTCAAATATGTTATCCGCTGCTTTTCCCTGTCTCTTTTCCCCTCTATCTGGCCTTTTAGTATCAGGTACTCTGAGCCCTCCTTTCTCATTTCTGTGAATATCATGGTTCGAGCATGTGAGCAATGATGAGGTTTTGAAAATGATGGAAACGAAAAGGAAATTAATACTGAGTATCAGGAAAAGACAACTGAAGTTCTTGGGACATGCAATGAGGAAGGAGGGCTTGAAGAACCTGATACTGACTGGCCAGATAGAAGGAAAAAGAGACAGAGGAAGGCAGCGGATAACATTTTTGCAGGGCCTGATCAGGTGGATGACGGAACGGGAGTTGCGAGGTGTAACAGGAGCAAACATACTAAGAGCCACAAGGGATAGGGAGACGTGGATGACCATGATCACCTACGTCCTGAAGGGACAGGGCACATAAAAGAAGAAGACTAGACAGACATCAAGGTCCCCCCACTTACTGTCTAAATACTTAAATGTAACCGCCTCTCTTATTCTTTCTTTTCCCGTTTGTTGAACTCCCTTTCGTTTGCTTGCTTCCCTGATAACTACAATCACAAAAGCTTGAATGCAGCGTAAATTGCCCTCTTCTATCTCCTTGATTCCGATCCTTCTCTTATCCTTTCTTCGATATCATCTAGACTTTGTTTTTTTTTTTCTTTCTCTCTTACTGTAACGCTTTGCTCACTAGTGGCGGTCCTGCCTTTCTTAGGATGAAATGATTATCTAAACTTATTTATGAATGGAGCTGTGTGTGTGTGTGTGTGTGTGTGTGTGTGTGTGTGTGTGTGTGCGTCCGTTAGCTATAGACTCCGAAACGGCTAAACCGATTTTCTTGAAAATTTACACAGTTGTACTATAAGCGTCTGCGAGTGTTCTTAGCTAGGTTTTGTGTCGAGGTAGCCCAGATAAATATCGAAAATCGATAATCGAATAAAACAGGTTATAGAAGGTGTAGTACGATTTTAATCAAATTTGATACACACATAAACAAATACATAAGAAATGATATTCAGAAGTTTCAAGGTTGCAGTTATTACAATAGTGCAGAATATATATATATATATATATATATATATATATATAAGGCAAGATGTTTGTGTGTGTGTCTGTTTATCTGACTGTATGTCTGTATTTTGTCAGCCCTTTTATTTTAGTTTTTGCTTCGGGTTTGGGTCTAAATAGGTTTAATTGTATTTCTTAGTCTCAGAAATGATACCATTTACTCAGAGGACTTATTTAGCCTTCAAATTTCAGATTACGAGGAAAAAAACTTATTTGATATCGATGCCAGGAAATCAAAATTTGACTTACATCCATTCATTTTTCCTTCAGTCTACGGTTTCGCTTTAACTGGAAACAATATTGCTCTTTAGTTTTTCATGCCAACGTCCAAAGTGTTTGAGCTCCAGGACCATGGAAAAGTTTGAAAGCTTTCATTACACTTGAGCAACGCCGGGCTATCCTGCTAGTGTATAAAAATATAAAAAAATGACTGGAATTTGATTAAGGTTTGCCGATTTCTTATTCCTAACCCGCTCTCTATTGCATCGCAAGCACATCTTTGACATCAGACGCACATCATTCTGGCAGTTACTATTATGGTTACTGATACTTAGTGAGCAGAGCTGGGTTCGGAAAGATGGATTACGTCAATGACAGCAACGTTTTCGACTATCATTTAAACTCGGAATGACAAACGTAATGCTCCCGTCGATAAGCTACGCTGAAAATCTACTTACAGTTTACTTTCTTCTATGTGCAGCATTCCTTCAGATCATGGTTCACCACGACGTCTTCTATCTTGTGATCTTTGGTAGCTGTTCTCCCTTTGTCATATCTCACACAAGCTTTCTGTTTTCCCCTATATCTATTCCCTTCAATTTTTCAATTACTCCTTCATGATATGTCTGAAGGATTTCAGCCCACTTTTTCCGAGTCTGAGAATAAGTGCCATACTTTTTAAAAATTTTCTTCATTACTTTCTCGTTTCGTGCTCATTCCTTGCATGGAAGTTTGAGTAACCTTCTGTAGAACTATATTTTGTTGCCTACAGTTTTTCCTGTGGAGATTACCCAGCATCATTGCCATATAAAAGGCTGGATCTCACGTAGCAATCCAGCATTATTTCCCTTTGTTTTAACGAAATTTGTCTGTTTCTGTATACTTTGTATAGCTATTGGAATACATCTTTAGTTAGTCCAATGGGATTTTGGTGTCGCATTAGAATATTTGGATTTGGAAGACTTCAACTCAGAACCAACATCAATTAGTAGAATTCCAGGTGCTCGTTAAAACTGTATTAGCAAAGGTGTTGTTGTTGCTATGATATTTAACAGCTGATTAATTAATCCAATAGACCTTTTTCTGCAGTGCCGTTCGCTAGCGAAACTTGCAACACAACGCTGTAACACTTAATTAGTTTTCCTAGTGACCGGTCTGTGAATGTGGTTGTGGATATCACCTAGTTCTGTTAAGAAAATATCTCATAGAATATAACTGTTACAGTCATAATTAATCTTATTATTTCTTTACTAGTTGCTATATATATATATATATATATATATATATATATACTAGCAGTATAGCCTGACGTTGATCGGTTGTAATGAAAGCTTTAAAACTTATCCATGGTCCTGGAGCTCAGACTCAGCCTAAAGAATAGTTGTGTGAAGTTTGGTGAGAATCGGATAAAAATTGTGGATTTGTATAAAGGACATACAGACAGATAAGCATACACACACACACAAACAACCTGCCTTTTATATATATATATTATCGATTTTCTGCACTATTGTAAGAACTGCAACCTTGAAACTTCTGAATATCGTTTTTTATGTCTTTGTCTATGAATGTATCAAATTTGATTAAAATCAGACCACTCCTTCTATACCCCGATTTTTTTGATTATCGATTTTCGATATTTATCTGGGGTACATCGACACAAAACCTAGCTAAGAACACTCGCAGACGGTTATAGTTCAACTGTGTAAATTTTCAAGAAAATCGGTTCAGCCGTTTCGAATTCTATAGGTAACGGATACACACACACACACACACACACACACACAGACAAAGTTCCATTTATAAATAAGTTCATATATATATATATATATATATATATATATATATATATATTGGTAGTTGATAACAAGACGCCGATATATTTTTTGTCATCGTGTATCCTCTAGTTCGCTGCTTAGCTCACTGACTTTTTTTTATTATTTCGAATATTGATCTGTGTTAAAGCTGACTTAGTCTAACGAACGGATATTATAAATATTACACATTGTGCTCGACTTCCATGTCACGTGTGAATATTTTGTTTGACCAAAGATAGGCCGGGTTTTCTGAAATAGCGAGAAGATAGAAGTTAATGTCCGCTGTCTTCATCGCTTCAAATTGACGAAAGAAAAAAAAATCGATCTGCATCAAGAAATATATGATTACTATTACCATGAATAGGATTATTCATAGTGAGTAGTCAAATCAAGGTCTAAGGGAGAATCAGTACGCCTAGGAAACTTTACTTAAAATCAGGAAGAAACATCAGAATTCTCTGAGGAATATCAGTCAGTCAGTTAAGTGCCATGCGCGATACACGCTTGGGCGATCATGTATCGAAAGAGACATGACTGACTGGGCAGAACATTATCCCGCAGTAGGTTGCCATTGCTTTCTGCGGTAGACTGGTTGCCGACCAAGGCTATAGAACCCAATCTGTCCTATTATTTAACCCATAACTGGAGGGAAGAGACGGATTAATACCTTTCCCAAGGATATTTGCACGTAAGTGAAGGCAATGAATTCAGCTGGAATTCGAACTCGGTTCCCCGATTTCTCGTTTCTAACCGATATATGAGATAAAAATGGCCTGTTGATAGGGAACCACATCTGTTGTAGGTTGTGCCAATATTTTCTTGGTGACAGTTTGAATTCACACACACACACACACACACACACACACACACACACACACACACACACTTTTATTCCTTTGACACGTCTAAATTTTAACTTTTAAACACTTGCTCTTGTATGGAGGGTAAGGCTTCCAATATGAGACAGAGGTATCTGTCTGCTTTCCCTTTCTTACTTCCTTACATTCAAAAATTGTTAATCCCAGCCCATTTTATTTTCCTGTGTATGGATGATTTTTGGAGGCCTTTACCGCTAAAAAAATCTTTTAACACATTTAAATTTGAATAAATAAGTTTTGATTTCAGCCGTTGATGACGAAGCGAGGAATTCCTAAATGACTATCCAACGAATTTAGATATTGAAATTTCTGTTTTATTTTATATATATATATATATATATATATATATATATATATATATATATGATTGTTACAATGTTTTTAAATTCATAGTATCACTACACAAAAATTTTTCATGTTTCGAAACCAGCCCATTATGTTTTTGGCTTCTTCCTCAGGTCATTTTTTAGAAATGAGAATTTTCTAGTTGAAAAGCCAGTTTATTTGTGTTGGATTTGTTATTTTTGGGTGTTAGAGGGGTTGGTCTGTATCTTGAGTTCTGTTGATCTTTTTAAGGTCTTAGCGTTAAGTGTTTGTTTTTGGCAGAGTTCAGGATAGGTTAATCTATTAATCTTGAGAGGGCTGATGCTGCTGGCGCCTTGCTGGTTGTTATTTGATTTTGGGGTTGGTAGGTGTTGTTTTGTTTTGGGGTTGGTTTCTACGTAATTTAATAGATAGATAGATAGATAGATAGATAGATAGATAGTGTAAATTTAGGCTTGGATTCCCAAAACTAAAACTAGGATAAAAGTCCACATAAGGATATTATCTCAAATCCTTTATTCTTCAGTAATTAAGTTTAAAAAATGATTACTCTAGATGCCGCTATGTTGGCATATGAACGAGTTTACACTTGTCCGTCGTGTAAATTTGCGGCTAATCTATCTTCAACTTTTAACGTGTGAACAGAACTAACTGTTGCCCCCCCCCTCTCTCTCTCTCTCTCTCTCTCTCTCTCTCTCTCTCTCTCTCCATAATGAGCGTGACACATATCTGTCCTGTGAGTATTAGATTCTCAAAAATCTCTTCCTCATTACATGTCCCAATAACTTCAATTGTCTCTTCCTGAAGTTAAATATATGTTTCCATTCTCTCCAAAGCCTCATCGTTATTCACAGAGCCTTCCAGGATATCACCAGTATCCTTCTGTAGAAACACTATAAGTAGCAAAACGTTTATCGACTGCCTGCTCGGTAGGACTATCACGTACCCTACAGCACCTGGCATTAACCAGTGAACATCAAATTTGAAGAGCAGTCAAAAACCAAAATTGCTTGACTTCGGTGATCAGACACGAGCCGTTTTCAGAACATATTTTGGCCGTAAGAGCTCATATGAAATTAGAAAGAATTTCAGTTCCGTTTTTACCCGAAAATTAGAAAAAGTATTTGAACTTTTATCATTTTAATCATTTTACCCAAAGCAAGGAAGTTTTAAGTGTAAAGGCAATAGTCATCTCCTATCATGCTAAATTGCATCCTCTCTCTCTCTCTCTCTCATGCTCATTTATCCGTCCATTCCACTTTCAGTATCTTAACCCTTCTCTTACCCACTTCCTAACATGCCCTGTAACCTGTCACTCTTTTTCATAACTTTCCTCATATGTAACCCCCTGTGCACCTATACCCATAGACTGTCTTGCTTGGGGCGATATGATTATACTTATGAATATATATATATATATATATATATATATATATATATATATATATATATATATGTGTGTGTGTGTGTGTGTGTGTGTGTGTTTGTGTGTGTGTATATTTGTAACCAGTTCATCCCAAGCAAGATGGTAATGCCACTAAGATGCATGAGGGAAAGAAAAGAGAATAAGAAATCTTTTGAAGACCGCAGCCCTGAACAAGAAATAAGTGATAAACCTCTACACCTGTTCAGGAAATCCGGGAACATTGTGTACCAGATGATAAGCAAAACAAGGTATTCCTATTCAGAATTGGAGACGTCAGAAATATAGAAATGAAGTAGACTTTAGAAAGATCAGAATCCCATTCCTAATATGAAACAAGGGATAAAGCTTTACTCCTGTTCGATAGACCTGAGAGAAGTGTGAACCGGGTTATAGACAAATTCATTTACTCCAGCTTAGAGGTGGAGACGTCAGAAATACAGAGATGAATTAGATTTTGAAAGGAACCGGAAAACCACGTCTAAACAATAAACCTACCGATGAGGAATACGAACCGGGCGATATTCCAACTTATCTTTTCACAAAGAGATGTAAAATTAATCAACATTTCAGAGTTACGATAAAGACGTTAGAAATATAAAGTGGGAGTAGAATTTAGAAGTAACTGGAAATCCAAAAGACATGAGAAAAGTGTGAATCGGACGAGAAGCGAACATGTCTCCCCCAAATGCATGTCTAAATGTTTGTGAGTTTTTATGTAATTTTAAAGAAATTATTGGTTTTTATATATAATTCGGTTATTTCTTATCGTTAGAAGCCTTACATTTAGTGATAATTTTATAGGGGCAAGACATTTTGTTGGATTATAAATAAAGTCCATTAATCCGTTGGAAAATGGTTGCTTTATCTCTCGAGTACGACACTGGAGTTAGCAGATATGGACATCGAAAGATCTGAACAAAAGATGTGAATTTCTTCAGGTGGCTAATTGACTTACGCTTTGCACTGTTGTCTTTCGAATTCGAATAGGCTGAAGCACATATGACAAAACGTGGCTTTCCGCAATATAACGAAAGACAGGCCCGAAACTAGTCGAAATATACACTTTCTTCATCAATATTCCAAAATTCCCAGGATCATAGTACCATACACCCCCCCCACACATATATATATATATATCCATCCATCTATCTATCTATCTATCTATCTATCTATCTATATATATATATATATATATATATATATATAAGCTTAGAAGAAAACCAATAAATAATTATGCAAAAGTTGGAGAATTTTTGTCTTTATTTTCAACTGAAATTAAAGCAAAAATACGACGTTTAGAACGGCTCATGATTAAACATAATAGACATTCATTGTCTCTTATATTTAATAGCATATGTCTAGAAAATTACTTGCTGCCTCGATATACTAAATATATATATATATATATATAACAACGCCACTATTTTGTCACTGTCTTCGGCCATCCGCTACGGTAGGGATGGACTTATATTTTCAATTTAATTCTCTTTATTGTTAATAACTTAAATGTTCTATGTTTACTGTGTGTTAATATTTACTCTTTGATAATGAGTTATGTGAGCCGAAAGCTTAGACCCGATAAAAAAATCAACAATTACTGTGATTTTTTGTTGTCTTTCAACGATATCACCATCAAGTATATCAGACGGTATGAACGGATCCTACACAAAATTAATAGACAAAACTTGTCTATATTATTCAATGAAACCTGCATTAATATATATATATATATATATATATATATATATATATATGAAGCACACATGACATACACGTGGCTTTCCGCAATATAACGAAAGACACGTCCGAAACTAGTCGAAATATACACATTCTTCATCAATATTCAAAAATTCCCAGGATCATAGTACCATACACCCCCCACATATATATATGCCAACCACCACAGGCAGTCCCTCCAGGCAGTTTCTCCTACACACCATAAGCATGGATCAAACGAGTCTCCTTGAAATCAATACATTTCGCCCCCTCTGTTCTCACTCTCTCTTCCGACCTGAAGTGAAGCCATTACATTGAATCAGTAGCTAAATTGGCTCCAACTAAGGATGGATCACTGTGTCGGGCCAGGATGTTTTTCCCACCTAAGTCCATTTTGCACATATACAAATCTATCCTCCGACCGTGCCTTGAATACTGTTGTCATAGCTGGTCGGGCGCCCCTGCTATCCATCTCAAGATTCTCGACAGTCTACCAAAGAGAATCTGTAATGTGATCGGTCACGACCAGGCAGCTCGGCTCCAGCATCTTTCTCACCGGCGGGATGTGGTTCCATCTGTCTATTCTACAAATATTTTCATGGCTACTTCTCCGACGAGTTTAGCTCACTGATGCCCCCTCCACAAGAATTTACTCCAGCGACCAGACTGACAACAAGGTCTCACCCTTTTTCAGTAAACGCTACCAAACCAAGCCGCTTCATCTCCTCCATCAGCTTCTTTTCTCGCACTTTCCGCTTATGGAACTCCCTTCCGTATACTTGCTTCCCTGACCGCTACAATCTCCAAGAATTTAAATGCAATGTCAATTCTCATCTCTTATCCACTTGACCCCAGTCCTTTCCTCGTCCTCTTCCCATCATCCTGTTTATTTTGTGCTTTTCTTTCTCACTCTACCCTCGAAACGATGTAACCAGTTCGTTTTTCTCTTTCTTTAGTTTGAAACGATAAAAATCAATATATATATATATATATATATATATATATTAAAATTTGTGTATTTAGGCAGAAACTTTTCTTTTAAACATGTCAGATTAAATTAATTGCAAACACAATGTTTGCTTTTTTTAAATAAAATCCGTTCATACTCACGGATAATCTTTCGCGTATTAGAATCAAAAGATGACAGAAATGAGCTTTAACGTTGACAGATGCTATTTTCAGTCATCTCTTCAGGTACCCAAGTACTTTCAACCTCTTTCCGAGATCATCTTCAGGAGAGTAAGTTATGGGAACAAATGTAACCGAAAAACTGTGTTGCTAAAGATTTCTGTACATTTTCATGCTTCAAATATAACGTTTGCCAAATTGCTAGCGTTCATTAGAACGTGAAAATTATCCAAAATAGATTTTTTTTAATATCTTGTAATGTCACAGTGACTATCCATGATTGAGCGGGGGTAGGAAGTGTTCTAACAGGAGATGGAAAGTGCGACACGGAGATCCGAAGGCGAATTGGCATGGCGTTCCAGAAGATGAGCAAAATACTAACACACAGGAAGATCTCAATAGAAACGAAGAAAAGAGTGCTAGACTGCTACGTGATGTCAGTTCTTCAATACGGCTGTGAATGCTGGACAATATCATCAAAAATGAGGACAAAACTGGAAGCGGCCGAAATGTGGTTCTACAGAAGGATGCTACGGATATCGTGGACTGAGCATACAAGCAACGACGAAGTGTTAGAAAGAATGGCAACAAAAAGGAAATTGATGCTGAGCATCAGGAAGAGACAACTGAAGTTCCTGGGACATGCAATGAGGAAGGAGAGCCTGGAGAACCTGATAATGACTGGACAGATAGAAGGAAGGAGAGACAGAGGAAGGCAGCGGATAACATATTTGCAGGATCTGATCAGGTGGATGACGGAACGGGGTTTGCCAGGAGCAACAGGAGCAAACATACTAAGAGCCACAAGGGATAGGGAGACGTGGAGATCCATGATCGCCTACGTCCTGAAGGGACAGGGCACATAGAAGAAGAAGAAGAAGAATGTCACAGTCATGCACGTGTTAAAGGATGAAAAACTGTTCTTTTTACACATATTTTAGAACATTACTACAGTATTCATAATTGATTCTATTAATTGACGGCTTAAGTGTTTTAATGAATATTGCCTCGAAATATATATATATATAGTCATCTGCAGACAGATCTGTTTCGCTGTATCACAGCTCATCAGTACGGTTAGGCATCCGACTGCTTTTTACCCAGGATTGAAACCTGACCGAATTCGCGTATTCACTGCGTATTCGGTGATTTTAATTCCGATTAATGGGCGCTCGATAGAAGGATGCAGATTTTTAGCGTCTGATATATCATGTATACACATGCCAGTAACTGACAGTATTGTAATTCATTACTGAATTATATATATATATTTGAGTAGCAATCTTTCATATAAAGTTTCGATAAAAACGACCGACATAGAAGATTTTATTAATTTTTTATTTCATTTTTACAGTATTCTTCGAAAATTATGGATCATTTTTACATTTCCTATCTCCGGCATAAAGGCAACATATGAAAATACTGGAGCAAGGGTTGAATTGACTAATCATCAATTCTGTACGCCTTTTGAAACAAGGTTTAACAAGCGATTCTTGCAGAATATTCACTGAGTCCGATCTTCTAAAATTAATGTTCATAAAATGAATTGCAACAGTATTTCCGTTTAAGCGAATACAATCGGAATTCGAACTCAGTTCTCCGACTTTTTCTCCCGAGCCGATATCAACTGCCCCACAAAGCACATCCCGGGTTATTGCATCTTCTAAAATCAATTTGCCCGCCATTTGTTTATTAAGTTCTGATACACTTTGCTTATATTCCAATTTTATATATATATATATATATATATATATATATATATATATATATATATATATATATATATATATGTACACTCCTGATCAAAAATTTAAGACCATTTAAAAATCTTTAAAAATAATTTTTTTTACAGATAGATTTTAAACTCCTACCACTTAAGGTTACCAATAATCTAAAAGTTTATGAAAACAAAAAGCTACATTCCAAACATTTTATTTAGAAATTTACATTTTTATAAAATGAGGCGATTTACGCATGATCAAAATTATAAGACCAGGGGTATAAATTGTTAGATCTATGGTAATTCCAATGTTTTTAGTTCTGTTAGAGATTAGCAATCAATGCGTAATGGTGTTACCATGCCTAAAGCAAGCAAACTCACCAAAGTTGAGCGTTCCCGAATTCTAGTATTCCATAAGCAAGCTTTGTCACAGCGGGCGATCGCAGCTAAGGTAAATCGCAGTAAAACTGTGCAACTTTCTAAATAACAGTGAGAATTATGGAAAAGCAAAATCCTCTGGTAGGTAGGCCCCAAACATTTTCTCCTGTATTGAGAGAATAAGACGGGTTGTTATAAAAGAGAGGGGACTTTCTTCTAGTCAAATTAAGGTAATCACAGATACTGATTGCAGTCCCGTAACCATCAGACCACACTTACGACAAAAAGGCATGGTAAATCAAAATCGTAAACAAATTACTCAGCTGCTTCCACGTCACAAGGTGGACCGCTTAAAGTTTGGTTGTGAATACCAAACATGGCACATTGAGAAGTGGAAGAAAATCCTGTTTTCTGATGAGAAAGAATTCAATCTAGATGGTCCTGATGGCTTCCAACGATATTGGCATAACAAAAACATGCCTCCTGTAATTTTCTCCACACGTCATAATGGTAGAGAGTCCCTAATGGTATGGGTGCCTTTTCTTACAGAGGGACGATGAAGCTCCAGGTGGTGCAGGGTTGTCAAACAGCAGCGGGTTATGTTAGCATGCTACAAAAAGCATCATTGATGATGGAGGGCCCATCGTTTGTGTGTGGATGGATGGTTATTCCAACAGAATAATGCTGCAATCCACGCTACAAGACGGAACTTGACCTTTCTACAAGAAAATGGGGTCAATCTCTTGGGACATCCTGCATGCTCATCAGACTTGAACCCAAATGAAAATGTTTGAGGATGTATGACAAGAGATGTTTATCGAAATGGCAAACAATATTCAACAAAAACTGAACTTCGTGAAGCCATCTTCAGAAGCTGGAGCAACATCCCCCGCACCTTAATGGAAACGCTTATTTCTAGCATGTCCAACAGAATTTTTGAAATCTTCAAAAGCAGTGGAGGTAGAACTCATTATTAAATTTGGTTGTTGAATGTTTATATACACTTTTCATACACTTTTTGTACAATTTCGTAGAACTTTTGTCTCTGGTCTTATAATTTTGATCATGTGTAAATCTCCTCATTTTATACAAATGTAAATTTCTAAATAAAATGTTTGGTATCAGTCGCCGATTCTACCTCTGCGCTATGGGTGTCCGGTGGAAGGAAGCAGGCCTTATTGATATTATACGCGCCTAATAACCAGTGTGCTCTAATTCATTTTACTGAAAGAGCGATGCGTACATGCCAGAGTAGCTACTGTTTTTCAAAGCCTACCATTCTTCCAGATTGATCAATCAGGGTGTGAGAGCGCGTGGCCCAGGGATAGAGTCGCCGACTGACGCGAAATCGGTCGGATTTCGAGCCTGTGTTGTGTAGCAATCGGAGTCTAACATTACTGATGAGCTGTGATACAGCGAAACAGATCTGTCTGCGGATGACAATAATATATATATATATATATATATATATATATAATTGTGTATTACACTTCGGAAATGAATTGAGTTCTTTTAGTGACTAGCGTGTGTATACACTGCTTATATATAACACGTTAAAATTTACCTTACCTGATTCCATGCGCCTATGGCTTAGTGGGTAGTGACACCGACTGATACCAAATCGGTCTAGATTCGATTCACTCCAGAAGCAAGTGGATGTGTGTAGACACGCTGATGAGCTGTGATATAGTGAGACAGGCTTGTATGTGAATAACTTTATATATATATATATATATATATATATATATATATATATATATATATATCGAGAGAGAGAGAGAGGCTTAGTAGCACCTATGAAACGTGCGGTCAAGCGGAGGTTAACAGGCTAAACTAATAAGATTTTGAATGTATCATACGTTTAATTCTCCTTGAGTAATCTACTACTGACAACAAATGAGGAACTTTGGTAGGTTTACAAAATATTTATATGAAATCTTACAAAGTTCAATGAGAAATACAATTTTGTTTCAAAGGCATATAATTATCTTGGAAATTCCATTTGTTAATAAGCCATATTTTTCACATTTATGTCAAATGACTGCTATAGAACATCAATCGTACATAATGCATAGAACAGTCTATTAAACCATAGAACTGTCAGAGAAAAATAATTCGTTTTTAAGTCATATAACTCTAATTTACGCCATAGAATTGTCATAGAACTGTCATTCGTTGTTAAGCCATAAAAGACTAATTTACGCCATGGAATTGTTATAAACATCATTCGTTGACTTAACTGTCATTTAAAACATAGAAATGTCATAGAATTTTTATTCGTTGTTAAGACAGTAATGTCATTAAAGCCATAGAATTCATATAGAATAGTCATTCGTTGTTTTTCATAGAACTCATTTAAACCATTGAATTACCATGGAACTGTTATACGTCGTTGAGACATTGGAGTTTCATTTAAATCATATAATTGTCAAAGAACTGTCATTCGTTTTTATGACACGGAACAGCCATTTAAGATATGGACTCATCGTAGAAGTGCCATTTGTTGTTAATCCATGAAACAACAATGACGGAAGTTCCTTACATCGATATTTAATGGGTAAACAGGCTGTTTCACAAACGTAAACTTGTCAAATAAGTCATAGTATAGTGCTGACTCGCAAGTGTATAATAAATGTATTAGTGTATACAGGTGCGTAATTAGTGTATAATAAAGGTATACAAGGTGTTTGAAAGATTATTTCTTGCTGAAGGTTTTATTCAAACTGCTACACGCAAGAGTTTGATTCTATTCCAGAAAAAGTTGAGCTGATTATTCATCAAATCTGCGTGCTCGTTGAAACAAGGTTTAAAAACCGACTCTTGCAGAATATTCACTGAGTTCGATCTTCTGTAATTAAGTAATTAATGTAAAAAAAAATAATACCGTATTTCACACATGATTGATTACTGCAAATTTTAGAAGTACATGAACTTACTGTTTGTGCATTACCAGAAGGTAATCATATAACTGCTAGTAAAGTACACGAAATCGATTAGATTAATAGATATGAGAAAACAGCGATAGATAGATAGATAGATAGATAGATAGATAGATAGATAGATAGATAGAAACAGAGATGAATGTAGTTAAAAACTAAGATAGATAGATAGATAGATAGATAGATAGATAGATAGATAGATATAAACAGATGAACGAAATTAAAAGCTATGATAGATAGATAGATAGATATAAACAGAGATTAATGTAGTTAGAAGTTAAGATAGATAGATAGATAGATAGATAGATAGATAGATAGATAGATATGAACAGACTGCGATAGATAGATAGATAGATAGATAGATAGATATAGAACAGACTGCGATAGATAGATAGATAGATAGATAGATAGATAGATAGATAGATTAGATATGAATAACTTGAGATAGACAGATTGACAGATATGAAGAAACAGATATATAGATAGTGAAAGTAGACCGGGGCATAGATATGAACGAACTGATTTATTAAGTAAAGAGACGTATGAATATACTGATATATATATATATATATATATATATATATATATATATATAGAGAGAGAGAGAGAGAGAGAGAGAGAGAGAGATCTAATGATACATGAGTCCCATATTTCCCCTAAATATTAGACTTTCATAAATTAGTCGCCAATGCTATAAATCAAACGACTTTCACTCGGAATCTGCCAAATATGGAACTAGGTGATGTTCTCGCCGGAATCAGTGTACCATTTAACAATTATTTTGTTTTATTTAATATTACTTTATTCAATTGTGTTTTATTTGATATTCCCAGTAGATACGAAGGTTTAATTTTCCGTTAAATAATGTGAGTATAAATATAGACTTTATATTATCGTATATTAATTATTATTATCTTATCTTAAATATTATTAACTTATATTAACTTATATTCATGTCAGATTCACTCGATTTTCTTTTATACAGACGGAATATATTCTTTTTTTTATATAATTATTTATAGAATATTTAATCTTGTGAGCTTTGCACTGAGGAAATTCAGCTATACGAATCCAGTTACGGGACAATTACTTTAAAGCTTCAGGCCCGTCTTTTGCCGCCTAGATGATCCCGCGTGTCATCAACGATGTTGCCAGAGTTTTAGTAGTCGGCGTAGTAATAGAACATGTATTAGTAGTGCTAGTGAGATAAATTTACCGGCAGTCGTGTCAGTGAAACACATTCAGTGTAGTAGTAGTACTTATAGTTAGCACTAAAAAGAAAGACAGAAAAGAAAAGAAAAGAAAAGGAAAAAAATACACTACGGGGTATTGCAATGGTTTAGTTTTCCGTCTCAGCGGCAAGAAAGAAGGATTTGCTATGGCAAGCTCGCGTAAGCAGCCTGCTTTTTGTGTGAGCACAGTTGCGATAGTTTTATTTTTTTTCTTCTCTTATTTTAACAAATGCCTCTCTCAGCGTTAAGCTCCGGCACTACTTTTGAATAGATAAATAAATATATACGGACTTTGTTTAAAAGCAAAAGAAAGGTAACTAATTATTTAATAAAAGTGTGAAATTAGATAATTCCATTATGGTGAGCTAGCTAAAATATATAAATAAATAACTGCATACAATTTAACATAAGCCGTAGATAGATAGATAGATAGATAGATAGATAGATAGATAGATAGATAGATAATAAAAGAGTGAATTCCGCTTGTTTATTTCTTGTCTCGTTGATAAACAACCCTAGTCTGTTCAAAAATTCCGATTTAATATCTTTGTTTTTACTTCGATTTAGTCAAAAGGCCTCTCACCTGATTTATTCAATCTTTGACACAGAGATCCAAAGTCGAATTGGCATGGCGAAAGACACGTTTCAGAAACTGAGTAAAATATTAAGACACAGGAAACTTTCACTAGAAACAAAGAAGAGAGTACTGGATTGCTATGTGATGTCAGTTCTTCAATATGGCAGCGAATGTTGGACAATATCAACAAAGATGAAGGAAATACTTGAAGCAGCTGAAATGTGGTTCTACAGAAGGATGCTGCGGATATCCTGGACCGAGAATGTGAGCAATGACGATGTTTTGAAAACGATGGAAACGGAAAGGAAATTAATATTGAGCATCAGGAAGAGACAACTAAAGTTCTTGAGACATGCAATAAGGAAGGAGGGCTTGGAGAACCTGATACTAACAGGCCAGATAGAGGGAAAAAGAGACAGAGGAAGGCAGCGGATAACATATTTAAAAGCCCTGAGCAGGTGGATGACAGAACGGGGGCTGAGAGACGTTACAGGAGAAAGCGTGATAATAGCCAGCAGGGATAGGGAGACGTGGAAGGCCATGATCACTACGTCCGGAAGGGACAAGGTACATAAAAGAAGAAGAAGACAGTGAGATAATTCTACCCGGATTCATCATTGGCGGTCACAATCTTAACAATATAAAATATACAGATGTCACTGATAGGAGGGATGGAAAGCAAGATACAAAACGCCCTAAAGAATATAGCAAATCAAAGAGAGAAGCAAAGGCTAAGCATAAATTACAGGGAGACAGAATACATGGTCATCAGCAAAAGCTGCGATCCCCAAATGCCAATTACAGGTTGGGAATACTAAAATGAAGCAGATACAGAAATTTAAAAATTATTTGTGAGGCGTTCTAACAGAGGATGGAAAGTGGGACACAGAGATGCGAAGACGTATTGGGATGGCCAACATTCAGTTAAGTACCATACGTGATACACGCTTTGAGCGATCATATCTCGAAAAAGGCATGATTGACTGGGCAGAAGATTATTCCGCAGTAGGCTGCCATTGCTTTCTGCGGTAGACTGGTTGCCAACCAAGGCTATAGAACCTAATCTGTCGTATTATTTAACCCATAAGGGAAAAGACGGATTAATACATTTCTAGGTGCGGTGGTTTTCACTGTGAACTGGTTCTCCGTTTTGGCCAGAAGATACTCGTTATTCCATCTGAAGGTGTTGGAGACGTTGTTCATCAGGCCCAGGCGACCCTCTCTTTGTAAACGAAGAAATATGTTTGCATGGACTTGCTTTGCTGTGTCTCTAACATCTCTAAGGGTTATAACTTTTATTTTCCCCTGTCCATTCATTCACATCATCCGTGACAGACTTTCTTTTCATAATTTGTTTCACCGTTTACAGTTCTGACGAGTGGAGACAAAACCAGCCGACTGATTTTTTTTTTAAATTAATCATGGCCTTTAGTAATAAAAAAAGTTTCTCGCTTTTAACGCCATAATACGTTTTGTACCGTCAAATACACACACACACACACATATATATATATATATATATGTGTGTGTGTATTTATATGTGTGTGTGTGTGTGTGTATTTATATATGTGTGTGTGTGCGTGTTTTTGACGGTACAAAAACCTATTATGGCGTTAAAAGCGAGAAACATTTTTATTACTAAAGGCCATGATTATATATATATATATATATATATATATATATATATATATCACAATTTGTTTCTACATACCTTTCTCATTCTATTCTTATCTATCTATCTATCTATCTATCAATCTATCGCAATCTATTCATATCCTCCCTCTCTCTCTCTCACTCTCTCTCTCCATATATATATTCATATCTATCTATCTATCTATCTATCTATCTATCTATCTATCTCGCTATCTCAGTCTATTTATATCTCTCTATCTCTCCACACCTGTAACTATCAATCGGTAAATTCTCTGACATATGAACAGATAAGTTGATGCGATATGTGGGGCCCTGCTTGGTCAGTTTCAATTCGTGCGTATTCGAGCTTACCTCAATCGCTAGTTTTCAAACTGAAGTAGACTCTCGAACAACAAATGATTACTTTAACGACAATCTGCTGCAGCACAAGTTCCCCGTCTCTATTTCAGCCCATTTCCCTTCATGTCTCCCTAAGCTAAGCCTAGGAAATTTTGGCAGATTCAAAAATCTAGCTAGATATCTATAGAGATCATGTAGATATTGATTATTTTCCTTACTACATAAGTAAATAGACTGTCTGTTGTAGGCATCATTAGATTCTAACCTGCCACTGTTTCAAGTGGGCGGGGTCATTCTATATTGAAAATACATTATTGCTGGTGTTCACTAAATATTTCTTTGGCACGTAATGAGAAAGAGTTGCTTAGAAAATCTGATATTCACAGGGCAGGTTGAGAAAAAGCTGGTCATAGGACAACAGAGCACCTTACACTTGATGCGATGGAATAAATAGATGGGGGAACAGGGTTAAGTAAATTAGCAAAAGCTCAAAATCTATTAAGGGCTTCAAAGGACAGAACATTGTGAAGGTCCATGTTCGAATACTTCCTGAGGGACATGGCACACACAAAAGAAGAATTCAGCTAAGTGGGTATATCAAAGTAATACACCTGGAAATTATATGTTACTAATACAGTTACAGAAGCGTCCATAATTATTAAAAGGCATCAAAATAAATGTGGTCCATGCCATTTGTACGACGTTTAAGCCTTTGTACGCTCCGGCCTTCTTCTCGGATGTGCATTGTGGTGCAGTGAATATCGGCTCGGAACGACAAATCGGGGAGCCGAGTTCGAATTCCAGTTGATATTTCTTGCATTCACTTACGCTCAAATACCCTTGGGAAAGGTATAAATCCGTCTCTTCCCTCCAGTTATGGGTTAAATACCAGGACTGATTGGGTTATATAGCCTTGACTGGCAACCATTCTACCGCAGAAAGTAATGGCAACTAACAGTGGGATAATCTTCTGCCCAGTCAGTCATGTCTCTTTTCGAAAGAGACATGATCGCCCAAGCGTGTATCATTTATGGCACTTAACTGACTATGCTTATTTCTTATCAAAATCTAAAGGCTATCGTTTTTTTTAATATTCTCTGCCTAAATAGTGTACAATATATTTTTGTCTATACAATTAATTCTGTTGTCGCATTAGAGCAGGTCGCATTTGAAATCCTGGTAATGCACTCAATTTGAAAGTTGGAGTTTGCATGATGAATTGTAATATAAAATGTTCTTTCTCAAATCGTTATTCTTTTTTTAAGGAAATGGGTTTAAATGGTTACATTTAGGTTCAAAATCGTAACGTTGCAATTCCATTACGGTGAATTATACATTGTATAAGGCAGTACTGTAAGGCTTTCGCTAAGCCTTATAACACTGCCTTATAAAATGCATAAATTACTGAAGCTTTATAAATTGTTTATGGAAAGATGTATGGCAGATTCACATTATTACTTGTGCCACCAAATAAATTCTTTATTTGTTTCAAGGGAAAATTATACTGAACAATTTAGCTATATTATGAAGCAATATGTTATTGAGTGCTGTAGTTTTAGTATGGTTTTCAATAAACAACGCCTCACCCTATCGACGGGGCCTCAGGATACATCGACTGCACCTCTGCAGAAGGTAAAAGTCCCTCAATGGGGCCACTTGTTGGCCGTGGGTGGCGACCCGTGATGTCTGGGGACGGGATCATGGTGGTTGAGAAGGCCATGATCCGGGTTCAAAGAGGTCATGTTTCTACAACACACCACTTTAACTGGGCTAGACAGGCGGTTGGAGAGGCCCGATCCGATCAAGCGGCTGGTCCCGTCATGCCCTAGCTCATATATACTCCCGATTGTATTATCGAATCTACTTTAGTTGAACATTTCCCAACCCTTTATTTTATATGTGCTAGAAGGAGGGGGCTGAGGGTCAACTGAGAGCAAAAGACATTTTGACCGTTGTTAAATTGAAGGGCTTTATAACCAGAATTTTGCAGAGGCTCAAGGCTTTACTCTTAATATGAGTATATTGGTCGTGTATCCCTGTCACAGCCAAGGCGAATGGATTACCCACTTGGTTCATTCCCTTCTCAGGTTGGACTCTGTGGTGGGTGACGGAGCACAGGGCTACTGAAAATAAATACCCAGGTATGGCGTCTTTAAATAAAAAGAAACTTATGAGAATCAGACTCTGAGTGGGAAGCAGCAGACTTCCCCAGATTCATTGTCATTGAATTCCTGAAAGAGGTCTGTCTCGCTAAATTATCTCCTTTTTTGATTAAGAAAATTATCTCTGCACGAGTAAGACCAAAACATGTTTTAAAAATTGAGAAATAGAAACTTGCTTTTTGAGGTGGATAGCAAGAGACAAGCAGAAAAATTCCTAAAAATGAAAGGTTTTCATAACTCAAAATGTTAAACCTATCCACATAAGAGACTGAGATGTCATTAGAACTCGGGAGTGGGCTTTAGCAACAGAAGACGAGATAACAGCTGCCCTAGATAAACAGTGTGTGACAAATATAAGAAAAGTGACTATAAGAAAGGGTGGTGAAAACGTTGAAACTTACACCTACGTTTTGCCTTTTAACCAGCCCCAAACTTCGAAAGTGGTCAAAATAGGCTATTGTTTGGAGAGAGTGGAACAATATGTCCCAGCTCCTTTGAGATGCTTCAAATGTCATAAATTTGTACACCACAGGGACGCTTGTAGAAGACGACAGACATGTGCGAGATTCGGAGAAAAAGACCCAAATCATAAAGAGGAGGAAGGCTTGAAACCGCTAAGATGCCCAAATTGCCAACAAAACCATTCGGCATATGAAAGCTCTTGTGACGTCTACAGGAAACAAACATAAATCCTTGAGGTAAAACATAAGAGAAATGTGTCTTTCCTTGGGGCCAGAAAAATTGTAGAGTTATATATGGGTGAGACAAGCTATGACTGTGTTACACGGAAAACTGAAACTAACAATGAAGATAGCAAATATAGAACCCTAATCGAAAAACTCATAAATTTAGATCCAAGCGAGTGGACAAATTTCCAGGCTGATCTAAAGAAGGAACACTCTAACAGTACTCAACAAAAATCCCGATTGGAAGTTCCAGCTCAGATTAATAAAACTCATGACAAAATAAAGGATGACAGAAACATAACAAAAAAAAACATCACAGACACAGACCACTCCTCAGACAAAAAAAAAAAAAAAAAAAATTGGAACGATCACCAATTTGTCTTCTAACTACCGAAAACGACAACCTGGGGAAAAATAATATACAAAACCCTGAATCAAACAAGGACAAAGCAGAACGTCCTTATCTAAGAGAGACCATACCCTAACTTCATCACG
This sequence comes from Ascarosepion bandense, assembly GCA_037127315.1. Classification (NCBI taxonomy): domain Eukaryota; kingdom Metazoa; phylum Mollusca; class Cephalopoda; order Sepiida; family Sepiidae; genus Ascarosepion; species Ascarosepion bandense. The sequence continues at coordinate 130,184 of JBBBDQ010029054.1, read as the reverse complement.
GGAACGTCTAAAGTGTTCAAATCTACCAGCCAACCTACAGAACAATCAAAGATTGACACGGAAAATAGGTTCGGCTCTATAGAAAGGATGGAAACCGATGAGCCGCGTATTAAAAATAATTAAAAAAGGGACAATAACTCCAATTCAACCAAATTGCATATTAAATAATGAAATTACAAAATAATGGAATCCTACAGTGGAATTGCAGAGGAATCCGGGCCGATTATGAGGAACTTCAACGACGTCTGACAGAACCAGAGAGGGAGATTTTAAAATAGATAATATGAGGAATATGCTGACATGGGTGATGTTCTCTCTTTCTTGAGAGAGTTAGGGTTATATCCAAAAATATAATACCTCGTCACAACCCAGTATATTCAACCGATCAAGGTTGATATGCCATAAAAATCCAAACAATCAACCTATTGTTGAATAGTACTACGTTGGGTCTTTAATCACTGCAAGTAAATCTGGTAGTGAGAAATAATTACATCAATTGGCTATGCAAATGAATTCATTATTTATATTAAATAAACCAACTCCTGTCAGATAGAAACATTTAAAACCATTTACTCGTGTAATAGTACACGAGCTGTGGTTTAAGACGTTCGCCTTAAATTATGTTTACAAATTATATATATTTAATATATATGTGTAAACTGGATTTGGCATTAAATAACCTATAGTGGTTGATATGCCATAAAACACCAACAATCAACCAACCAATAAAAAACGCCCATTCAAAAACATTTTTTCTTATAATTTGTGCCCACCAGTATTATTGTGTTACATATTCTTATATGTTACGAAAAATCCCGATAATTAACGAAATGGTTTTAACAAGCAGCATATTGAAATTATTTGTTTTAACATTATTTTTCATCGATATTCGTATTTGAGTAGATATTCTGTTTTTAATCAAACAGTATGTTTATATATTTATTTCTACCGGCCTGATTATTTACAATGAATTTTCTATGAAAATGTGGTCATTCAGCCGGATTTGAACCTGCGACTCCAATCAATGCACTTATATCTACATTTTTATCAATTATCATCTAACAAATTTTATTCATTGACTAGCCTTTTTTTGTAATCATTTACTATTTTTCAAAACAGTTTTTGATTATAAAATAAGATAAAAAGATGTATATTTTACTTGTGGTGATTGATAATCAAAATTCGGGTTTGAATATGTTTTTCATTCAATGGGCCTTATGCAACCTTGAAACTTCTGAATATCGTTTCTTATGTCTTTGTCTATGAGTGTATCACATTTGATTAAAACCGGATCACTCCTACTATAAACCGATTTTTTCGATTATCAATTGTCGATATTTATCGGTTGTACCTCGACACAACACCTAGCTAAGAACACTCGCAGATGCTTATAGTTCAGCTGTGTAAATTTTCAAGAAAATCGGTTCAGCCGTTTTGGGGTCTATAGGTAATGGACACACACACACACACACACACACACACACAGATACATACACACATACAGACAAATTTCCATTCATAAAGATTTTGGTCCACAGACCATTCCTTCTTTGAGAGCACCAGAGGAGAGTGAGTTGCTCTACAACACAGAATTTCTATTAAAATTTAAAAATCTAAGAAAGAATGATACTTAAGAAATCATTAAAATCTTTAAAATTAGAACATCTTAAGAAATAAAAACTAAAATGATGGTGATATTTAAATAATATTGCAATTGCTTTGATTACGTATTCGGCATAATTAAACTCGATGGTTCATTGTGATTTTGTAGACGTTGCACAAGTCCGAAAATATGCGGCACATGAGGATCGAACTAATCACTCATAATTTTTATAGAGAGACAAGATTTCTAACCATTACACTAGGTCGAAATACGATATTCTAAGCGACGCTTAAATGTAGAACAAAATTAAACGTACCGGGAACCCAGTGAAGATACCCAGTTGTAACAGATCCACATCGAAGTGTCCTATGTAAGTATTTCCTAAGAGTAGCTTGGATGTGACACAAGGCTGAAAGTATAGAGCATCCTGTGAGGATAGTATTAACGACTCAGCCGTAACTGATCTATCGAGACAAGCTTGTTAACCATTACAACACAACAAAGTGCCCAACTGAAAGATTTATGTAGCCAACATAGGTTTTATACTTAAGATATGCTTTTTATAATTTTGTTATATTTTATCCATCTTTAAGATTATAAACAAATGAGGTTAAAAAATTCAAGACAGTAGTTTTAAATCATTCAACATTATAATCAGTTTCTTGGCCCGTTTTGGGTCGTAGGGTCGCTTCGCATTTGAAAACCTAATCAGTTCCTGCTGCATATCTTTACTGAGTTTGGTTAGAGCTCTTCCCACTGTAATTCAAACATAGCCGATCTCTTCCTACTTGAACGCTGGTCTTAGTCATGGAAGCGTAGCTATTGATTCCATTGGGGAAACTCTCCGCTTTCTGCCGTGGCTTCAGTGTAAGAACCCCTCAGTCCATCACTGCACTTCCCGCATACATAGCGAAGGAACCTAGATCGTTGACGTTACTATAGTATTAGTATTAGCATCCTGTACATCCCCTGGGCAAAAGAAACCGGCAAGTCATTTCTTTATTCTGCCTTGAATGTCACCATTAGGGATTGATGACTACAGCTGCGCATAATGTGTTGAATAAATAAATAAATGCGGCTCACCTATATTTTACCGATGTATAATTTCTTCACCACTACTATTTTATGTTTTGGTTCTGACCACCATCCGCTGGAGGTCATATCAAGTTGAAACACCAGTTCTTGTACGAGAACCAAGGTTAAGCAACGTCGATCCTGATCAGTACAATAGACAACCTCATGTTTAAGCTTGGATATGCGTGTGGTGCAATGACAAACGGCACGAAATTGGAAATTGGAAGGCCGTGATCCAATTCTAGTCAGGTTCGTTACGAGAAAATACTCTTGCAAATCCACCGTTTCTCCTTATACACTTGCGGATTTACCCTTTCTCCCACCAGTTATGGATTAATTAGTAACACTGGTTTCATCTACCTCCGCCACCAGCTATGAGTCAAATGGTTAAACTCGTATCAGTTATCTTATTCAACCAGTTATGGGTTAATGAAGACATGTATCAGTAAATTATTATAGCACAACCGAACGCCCATAGCTCAGAGGTAGAATCGCAGACTGATGTCAATTCGGTCGGATTTCAATCCTAGTTAGAATATCGGATGTCTAACCGTACTGATACAGCGAAACAGATCTGTCTGCGGGTGTATATATATATATATATATATTTACATTACTTTCTTAAAAAGTTTAACATGGAAAAAACAACACATGATACTAACCCAACCAATCCTAAACATATCACTCTCTTATACCGTAGCCAGATGCACTCCAACTACCAACTAGATGAAAACATCCTAAAAAAACTCATGAATACTAATATTTCTCCGACAGACTCTAACAAAAGAATTAAGTTCATTATATGTTACACTAAATCCACTACATCTAATTCATTTGTCCGCAACGACTCTTCCCCCACCGTTAGTGATTTGCAAAAAACCAATGTAGTATATAAATTCATATGACCATTTAGAGAATGTATCTCTAACAACCTCAATAATATCTACATCGGCCACACCACAAATTCGCTCTCACGGCGTCTGACGTTGCACTTAAATAAAAATTCAAATATATTCCGTCATTTAGAACAACACTGTTATCAACGCACACTTCTGAGAAAAACGCTTGTTGATAACACGTACATACTCAAACAAGAAAATAATAAGCAGAAACTAAAAATCCTCGAAGCACTCTACATTAAACAATTTAAACCTGGTTTGAATACAATCAATTTCGATATTTCCAACAACGTACTCAAATGTCTGTAATCAGACCAGGGACCACAACACCACTATTTTGTCACTGTTTTCGGCCATCCGCCACGGTAGGGATGGACTTATATTTTCAATTCAATTATCTTTATTGTTAATAGCTTAAATGTTCTATGTTTACTGTGTGTTAATATTTACTCTTTGATAATGGCTTATGTGAGCCGAAAGCTTAGACCCGATAAAAAATTCAACAAATACTGTGATTTTTTGTTGTCTTTTAACGACATCACCATCAAGTATATCAGACGGTATGAACGGATCCTACACAAAATTAATAGACAAAACTTGTCTATATTATTCAATGAAACCTGCATTAATATATATATATATATATATATATAATTCTGTTTCGGATGTGCGTTCTAGTGCAGTGAATATCGACTCGTAACGATAAATCGGGGAGCCGAGTTGGAATTCCAATTGAATTCGTTGCATTCACTTACGCACATGTACCTTTGGGAAAGGTATTAATCCGTCTCTTCTCTCCAGTTATGGATTAAATAATAAGACAGACTGGGTTCTACAGACTTAGGTGGCAACCAGTCTACTGCAGAAAGCAATGACAACCTTCTGCGGAATAATCTTTTGCCCAGTCAGTCATGTCTCTTTCGAGACATGATCGCCCACAGTGTGTATCACGTATGGCACTTAACTGACTGACTAATTATCGCACAAAAATTCTCATGATCTAAAACTATTTTGTGGCTTTAAATAACATTCGAAAGGTTGATAAACTCTAAAAAACATATCGCGCATTCACACTATTAATTCCCAAAGCTCTGAATTGGAACTGGCCTGTCCGATTTCAAATTCCAATCGGATTCGTTATATTAACGTACGTAGCATATATTCACCACTTCTCGCCACAGCTATATTTTAATTAATAAACCATCTATCAGTAAACCATTATTATCCTCCCGTACAAAAAAAAAAGAAAAAAAAATGCAATCTAAAAATATTTTAGGGGGCTTTAAATAACCTGCACAAGGTCGATAAGCCATAGAAAACGAATTAATTAAACACGCCATCATTTCGCATGCTATTTCTGGACTGTTGTTTTTATTTATTTATTGATAATACTTTGAGAGGACCGTGATACTTTTTTTATGTTTCACCATTAAAACTTACGTTGCTGTTGCAAACCCGAAGACCACCAAGCAATACTGATCTCTGTGTCCACACAGCCATTCTGCTTATCTTTGTATGTCTATAAAATATATATAGAGAGAAAGATAAATATACATATATACATGCACTAGATTAAAATCTGGGGATATTTCTCAGGATTTCGAAAATTCAAGTTAGATAGATGAACAAATGAGATAAATAAACATTAATAGAGTTTCCTGGAAATGTATCGGGATCTTAAATTTGGAGATTTTAAATTTCGAGGTCTTAAATTTCGAGATCTTAGAAACCAATGTTTTAACTTGATTTAGCCGCAGAAAGATAGATACACAGATAATGAAGTGACTGATGTATATACATATCGTTCATTCAGTAATAAATTAGAACACTCTCAGCTAGTGGCGTATATTTACACTGTATATAACACGCTATAAGTCCGCCTTCCTCATAGCTCAGAGGTAGAATCAGTCGGGTTGCAATCCTGCCTAGAAGCAATCAGATGTCTAAACGTACTAATGAGCTGTAATACAGCGAAACAGATCTGTCTGCGGATGACTACTATATATATATATATATATATATATATATATAGAGAGAGAGAGAGAGAGAGAGAGAGAATGAACAGACTCAAATAGTTATATAGATAGATTGATAGATAATGAACAGATTAAGATAGATAAATACATAATGTATAGAACAAAATGTATCGTTATTATTATTACTTCAGAACATGGACAAACTACAAATAACTACAAAATTGTAGACTTTGTTTCGACAATGAAAGAACAATATCTCAAGTAATTACTGATGAGACATTGTTCTTTCAATGTCGAAACACAATGTACAATTTTGCAGTAGTTTGTACATGTTCTTAAGTAATAATTAATAATAAATATTAATTGCTCTATATTTATATTGAGCACTGTTTTAAAGTAATGTTTCGAACGTTGCAACTATTTACTCCTTTCTCATTTATTTGAAAAAATATGTATGTATATGTATGTGAAAATAGATAGATAGATAGATAGATAGATAGATAGATAGATAGATAGATAAATAGATAGATAGATAGATAATGAACAGACTGAGATAAACATAAACACAATGGGAGAGAGAGAGAGAGTGGGTACGAGTGGGGGAGAGGGCGAATGAGAAAGAGAGAGAGCGGGAGAGCGGAGGGAGAGGTATACACGCTTGTGATTCTATGCGTGCGCACTTCGTTGCATTTACATTTAAATTCGCTCTGTTTTCATTTTGTTTCACTATGCACTAATCCACATCAGGGACTACATCTTTTAAGGCATACATATTACTACTACGTTTCCCAGTAGGTACACGTATAACCAGAAAAAAAAACTCATTACTAGCACTATACACTTTTCACTGTTGGATTGATTTGCCGATTTTATTTACCGCTACTCTTTTCTTGACTCTCCATTTGGCAAAATAATTAAGGAGGAAAACAACGTCTTAGACATCTCTCCTTATCCAGTGTAATGGAATAGCGGATAAAATTATGTAGCTGCAGATCTCACACTGAAGCATTGCTAATACAAAAATACACTGCTTGTCTCTGACATAGAAATCTACAGGGATTTACACAACCTGAACAAGAACAGCAACAACAACAACAGCAGTTGGAGCGGCAGCAACTGTACTTTACCGGACTTCTATTAAAATTGTGCCGTTGGTCAAGAACTTTGTGCGAATAGTAAACCACTTATATTTAAGAGGCTTTGTCTTTCGCATCTTAGCAACAGGAAAATACACACAAAGACAATTTACATATATATGTGTAGGGGTGTGTGGGTTTTTTTATGTGTGTGTGTGTGTACTTGTATGTAATTATTTATATATATATATATATATATAAATACATATATATATATAGGTTTATTCATTATCTATCTATGTTTGTTCTTTATCTATCTCAGCCTCTTCATATCTATCTATCACAATCTTTCATATCTATCTGTTTCACTCGGTTCATATCTATCTATCTATCTATCTATCTATCTATCTATCTATCTCAGTCTCTTTATATCTATCTATCTATTTATCTATCTATCACAATCTGTTCATATCTATCTATCTATCTATCTATCTATCTATCTATCTATCTATCTATCTATCTATGTCAGTCTGTTCATATCTATCTATCTATCTATCTATCTATTTGTCTCTTCATATCTATCTATCTATCTATCTATCTATCTATCTATCTATCTATCTATCTATCTATGTCAGTCTGTTCATATCTATCCATCTATCTATCTATCTATCTATCTATCTATCTATCTATCTATCTATCTATCTATCTATGTCAGTCTGTTCATATCTATCTATCTATCTATCTATCTATCTATCTATCTATCTATCTATCTATGTCTGTTCTATCATATCTATCTATCTATCTATCTATCTATCTATCTATCTATCTATCTATCTATCACATTTGGTTCTATCCATCTGCCTATGGCCACATAAGGTTGTGACATTAGTTCCAATTCGATCATCAAAATAAACAACGTCGAACATGGTCAGTGCTTAGATTCATGACAGTTTCGATACTGGTTCGGCATTATGAATTGGAGAGCCGGGTCCCAATTACAATTAGGGTGGTTATATTAGGAAGTTAGTCCCAGGATTTACGCTTATTGCAAAATTACATTAAACATTATATATATATATCTGAGTGAATACAGAACGAAGAAAGAATTCTTACACTTTTCACACCACCTGATGAGACATTGAAATTTCAATGTCGAAACAAACGTACCTTTGTCGTGGATATATATAGAAAAATTTTGTATATGTTCTAAAATATAATTTATAATAAATATATATATATATAACTAAAATTGCATATACAAATATTTACTTATTTAAGAGAAAATAAAAATTATCATAGTAACTAATATTAACAATGAATATTATATGAAATAATAAGAAATGATATAATAAACCCGTACAAGTAATTGAGATACATTTGACAATAATAATAATAATAATAATAATAATAATAATAATAATCATGATAATAAAAACATTTTAATAAAAGGTAGAAAGAGAAAAAGGAATATATATATATGTGTGTGTGTGTGTGTGTGTGTGTGTGTGTGTGTGTGTGTGTGTGTGTGTGTGTGTTTGTGTGTGTGTGCGTTTGCGTGTATTATAAAAGGGTAAATGTATATGATTTTTTATATTTAAAAATGTAATCGAAAATGTAAAAAGCATATTATTTAAAAATATAATTGAAATGTGGAAAATAAAAATAAATTTAAAGTTTAAACCTTCAGTATATCTTCTCCTCCGTGCGCATGTGCAATCACATGGACATTAATCTCACTGATGAAGTTCTAAATGATGAAACGCGTCACAATAATTTTTCCCCCAATTTTATCGTGGATTTTCTTCACATACGTCCCTTAGGGGAAAAGGTCATTAGATACAAAACGGAGCAGATAAGTATATTTCTTGAATCTGGAAAGATATGTGTCCAAAAATCACTATTCGAACTTTATCTGAGCAGTCTAATACGCGTCAGATCTAATGATGGTTTTCCCTAGCTTCGAATACTCTCGAAGGATACATTTTTTAACAAGAATTCTCTAATATTCAGATCGGTCGATGTAAATTATACGTTTTAATAAAAAAAAAAAACAGAACACCTACTCAAATATAAGTATGCATTAAAAATAATTATATGATATATAATTTAATTGTTTAAAGATAAACAAAAGTAATTAAAAAGAAACGTAGATCGTTCCATCCTTGGTTTTTATTCATACTATTCAGGAGTATGTCTATTGTTCTTATTAATTTCTTATTTTCCATGATGTGCGTTGTGGTGCAGTGGATATCGTCTCGGAACGACAAATCGGGGAGCCGAGTTCGAATTCCAGTTGAATTCCTTGCATTCACTTATGCGCAAATACCCTTGGAAAAGGTGTTAATCCATCACTTCCCTCCAGCTATGGGTTAAATAACAGGTCAGATTGAGCTCTATAGCCTCGGCCGGCAACCAGCCTACCGCAGAAAGTAATGGCAACCTACTGCAGGATAATCTTTTGTCCAGTCAGTTATGACTCTTTTGAGACCTGATCACCCAAGCTGCTGGGAAAATCATTCAAAATATATCGGAATCTATTCAAATTTACTATTCCTTGTTTTAAGAGATAACACAAAAGATGTTGATATATATATATAAATGCATGTGGATTTTGATTTTCGTGACATTTCTGGTACGATCGCTACATTTAATGCTAAACTGTATGTTTTTCACCTCTTTCTCTAACCTCATCTGCAGTAAATTCCTTCTCTGACCTAACTTTTTTTTATTAGTATTCGGAATTAAATTAAACTATTTGATTTTTCGCGACCTTAGGAAATAGACGCTGACCCGACCGCCAAAATAAATCAGAATTTATAGTTGCTTTAATTATGTGTTGAGTTTCAATATATCATATTGTTCTCAAAAATATCCACTGAGTTCTCCATTTTACCTTTTTAATATTTTATATTAATTAGATCATTTTTAAATATCCTATCATTTTACGATTTGACATAATTCTCTCTCTCTCTCTCTCTCTCTCTATATATATATATATATATATATAGTCATCCACAAAGAGTCCTGTTTCGTTGCATCACAGCCCATCAGTAATGTTAGACATCCGATTGCTTTCAGCTAGGATTGAAACCCGACTGATTTAACATCGGTGGAGAAAGGCAGATTTTTAGCATGTTATATATACAATGCAAATACACGCCAGTAGCCGAGAGTGTTTAATTCATTAATGAAGAACGATATTAGATCCAGGAAATGAAAGATATTACGAAAGTCGTTGAATGCGATCGATGTGTGTACATACGCAAAAGTGTACACGTATTGACTAGAGGCCGTTCGTTGGTTTATTATCATCACAGTGGGAGTCCGACTTGCTTTCTGGTACCGATCAGCCTTGGTATTTGGGATAACCCAAACAGTTAGCGATCACAGGCAAGTCGCGAAGACATCTCCGAGTTATTTTCGGCGTTGCTCCTACACGTAATCTAGATGATGGTGTCTGGGATGCCGAAGGTGATTCCTCTTAACTATGAATGCTGCAAAGAGTTGGAGAAAAAAATGGTGGCCTGAAAGGCGTGGCAGTCATCATATCTCCAGCTAAAAACAATACGGATTGTCGATTTTTACTGAAGTAGGATTGTGAAATAAGGCGTAGAAGATTAACTGTAGGATATCAATTGAAGAACGAAGGGAGGAAAATACATTGAAATCTATTCGAAATATATATATATATATATATATATATATATATTCAATAATAGCTCAGAAGTAGAATCGCCGATGGTTGTTAGTTCGGTCGGGCTTCAATCATGGCTAGAAGCAATCGGATGTTTAACCGTACTAATGAGCTGTGATACAGCCAAACAGATCTGTCTACGGATGACTAAATATATATATATATATATATATATGCGAAATGTATTTGAAATCTTTTCGATATATATATATAACATTACGATAACATTATATATATATAACATTACGAAAATGTTTGAATATATTACAATAATATTTAACTCTTTTTTGTATTTAGCACTGTAAAATTAAACATAAACGTTAAGGAATAGTAAATTTCTTATTGTTTTTCACACACATACATACACACACACACACACACACACACACACACACACACACACATATATATATATATATATATATATATATATATATATATATATATAGTACTGTGCAAAAGTATTAGGACAAGAATTATTTTATCTTTTATGAGGCATCACAATAAAGTTTAAAATCACCCCAACACTTTTGCACACTACCGGTCGTGTGTAAAATTATTAGGACAGGGATGATTTTCCTAAAAACCTCACTGACATTCAAATACAGGGTGAAAAGACAAGTAAATCGCTAATAAATATTGGTTATTTAAAACTAGGTGTAAAAGAAATGCATGAAAAAGAAGTTATATTTAATTTTTTCCTATTTTCTATTAAACAAGTTATTTTGAAAATACTCATTATTCTATTATCCTTGGATATAACTGACATTTTTCTTATTTCCCCCTCCCGAATTGATAAATTTCATGTCACTTCGCAATACACTCTTTGGGAACAAATATAATCTGCTTGGCAGGAGATACCATTAGATACATTGAAGAAGTTTGTGATGTCAATGCCTGACAGAATAACGGCTGTGATCAAAGCAAAAGGATTAAAGATTAAATTTATTTTGTAACAAGTATTTTTTCTTGTTAAAGCATTTGTTGAGTAAATCAAATAAAATTAGTTTAATGAAATTGTTTATTTTCTGTCAATATGGCTCATAAATGATAAAATAGTTCTTGTTCTAATACTTTTGCACAATACTATATATACATATATATATATATATATATATATATATATATATATATATATATAAATATATATATATGACGGACAATAAGAAATTTACTATTCTTTAACGTTTATGTTTAATTTTACAGTGCTCAATACAAAAAATAGTTAAATATTATTGTAATATATTCAAACATTTTCGTAATGTTATATATATATATATATATATATATATATATATATCGAAAAGATTTCAAATACATTTCGAATATATATATATATATATATATATATATATATATATATATATATAGTCATCCGTAGACAGATCTGTTTCGCTGTATCTCAGCTCATTAGTACGGTTAAACATCCGATTGATTCTAGCCATGATTGAAGCCCGACCGAACTAACAAGAGTCGGCGATTCTACTTCAAAGCTATTGAATATATATATATATATATATATATATATATATATATATATATATATAGTCATTTAGTAATGAATTAGAGCACTCTGACTATTGGCGTACGATACATGATAGGTTAAAAGTCTGCCTCGTTCTACTGAGCAACCATAGCCCCGAGGTAGAATCGCCGACTAACGCTAATTCGGTCGGTTTCAATCCTGGGTTAAAAGCAATCGGAGTCTAACGGTACTGATTGAGCTGTGATACAACAAAACAGATATGTCGGCGCATGACTATATATATATTTTTGGGCAGCAAAATGAAATTTCTTTTTAGCATTTTCGTTGAAAACGACCGACTAGAAAGATTTTTTTTTTAATTTAATTTTTTCTCTATTCGTAAATGTTTCCTATTTTTGGGAGATAAAAAATATGAAAGTATTTCGTAATTATTATAAGGTGGGTGCTATATCTCAAACAATTCTCTCTTACCATCAACCTTGCATTATTTAATTGTGGAAATGGAGTATTGAAACTTTTTAAAATAGAAAGACACTCATGCGATTTCCAGCCTCCCTCGGCACATGACTTCTTTGAAAGAATGCTAAAAAAAACTCGGGTAAACAATTACGTTACAGTCAAAACAAGAACAAACAACAACAGTATCAGAAACATAACACAATTGAGAATGGCCAGTGAAGTGTCTGAAAGCGTTTGGAAATATAAAAATTATGCAATATTTTTACAAACTAATACCCAACATAATAAAAACATGAAGAATTCCGGGAAAATTCAATCAAAAATCTTCCTTTTCGGCCATTTTCAACGGAACATGCTTAATATATATATATATATATATATATATATATATATATATATATATATACAGTACACTAAATGTAAAAATGAGCCAACACCGACCGCTGTGTGAAACCGCGGTCGGTGTTGACTCATTTTTAAATTTAGTGTACTGTATTTTTTGCTCTATTTTCGTACCTTCGTACTTTCCTATAGAGCACCTTACTTTTAAGGTTTCGTCCTGTTTTTTTTCTTTCAAACAAGCCCTTACGCATTATTCTTGTGCTTGGTTTGTTTCTTTTTTTCCTTCCCCTTTAGTTAATCTACGAGGTAGTCCCTGTTGGGTTATTGACGATGTAAGTTACTCATAGGTTAACATTGTTTTTTCGGACATTATTCTATAATTTAAAAAAATATTTGTAAAAATATCCAACTTTTGTTTCTAGATTATATATATATATATATATATTGTCAAGTTTAGAAATACAAAAAATATTATTAAATACTAGGTATTTCAATCTTATCTCATATTTCTCTTCTAATAAGGGAAAAATTAAAACATAAATTGAATTGCTTTTTCAGTATTTAATTTGAGTAATCATCAGGAAATGATTTATTCACATGCTTGTCTCTTTCTTGTTTAAGGTGATCCAGAATTTTATGTCCTCTAATTCTGACATATAACTGTTAGGACGATAACTGGGAACCTCAGCTTGTCTCGCTAGAACCTATCACAACTTAGCAGTGAGTTTGATTATCAATGAGTACCCCATACTTTCAGCCTTGTGTCACATCTAAGCGCCGCTTAGAAAATTAACTGTTAGAACGACGGCAACTTACAATCATGTGAAGACCACGTTCATGTGCTCATAAGGAAGGTGTATTGGATGAGTGCCTGCATAATGAATGGACTGTCTCTTCGCACCACAGAAGTTGAAGCATTTTTTTTCTTCTTTTTTAATCATATCACCCTGATCAAGGCGGTAACGCCACTTATGTGCAGGGGGCTACGTGAAAGTAAAAAGATTAGAGGAGAGTGAAGAGAAGGTCGAACCAGTTAGAAAGGAGCAAGAGAAGGATGGTAATACAGGTGTGATGACATTTGCAAATGTAGAGAGAAAGGAAAGGATCTACAGGGCGGTGTGGAAAGAACTAGTTAAGAGATGAGTGTTGACCTTGTATTTAAATTCCTGGAGGTTGTAGCCGTCAGGAAAGCAAGAATAAGGAAGCGAGTTCCACAGGCGAGAAGTGCGAGAAAAGAAGCTGGAGGAGTAGAAGTGTCGTCTGCTTTTGGTTGATCTCACTGTGAATCGGTGAGACCCAGTTGCCAGTCTGGTTGCACATGTAAACACCTGTTGCGGAGGCACCAGTGACTTAACAGCCACTTCTCGTCGGTGGGAAAGTGGCTGTAGTCGAGCCGCCAAGTCGGTACCTATCGCATTACTGATTCTCCTCTCCCAACAATTGTTTGGCAATTATATCATTTGAATAAATATGCATTCTCTACATATGTGTATACACCTGAAATGTTTTTCGACATAAAACCCATCAGTAGGCCTGTCCCCTGATGGTGACAACCAGAAAATCTTTTATGTGCTGTGTTCCTTCAGGACGTCGGCAATCGGGATCTTCCACATATCCTTCGTGGCTCTTAACACGCTTTCTCCTCTTACCCTTCCCAAATCCCGCTTTGCTATCCATTTACTCAAACCCATCAAGTGTGTTAAGCATTCTTTTTCTTCTCTCTCTCTTTCCTTCTATCAGACCTGTAAGTATCAAATTCTCCTAGCCCTCATTCCTTATTGTATGTCCAAGAAACTTCAACTGTTTTTTCCTGATATTAAGTATTAGTTTCCTTTTCGTTTCAAGGCTTACGGCCAAATCAAGTTGAATTCACTGGTTCTCGCTCGATCACCGAAGCTAAGCAACGTTGAGCCTGGTCAGTACTTAGATGGGTGACCGCTTGGGAATACCAGGTGCTGCAAGCGTTTAATGACGAATGTGCGTTGTGGTGCAGTGGATATCGGCTCGGAAAGACAAAAAGGTGAGCCGAATTCGAATTCCAGTTGAATACCCTGCATTCACTTAAGCACTGGTACCCTTGGGAAAGGTATTAATCCTTCCCTCCAGTTATGGGTTAAATAGCAAGGGTACGACTTGAGTACCCTGCCCTTACAAACAAATCCCAATGAATCTTGATACTAGATACTAGTATTACTAGACACAAAACTTATATAAAAACAACAATAAATTGTTTAAAGAAAAAGGTATTACCAGCAATAAATAAATAAAATTTAGTTGGCAATAAATGACCCGCCGAGGTTGATTTGCCATAAAAACAAAGCAACCAATCTACCTTTTCGTTTCACTCCTCTTTAAAACCTCATTCTTACTCACATGTTCGGCCTATGGTACTCTCAGCATCATACTGTAGAGACACATTTCGGTTGCTTCAATTCTCTTCTTATCTTTCAGGAGATTTTTCAGCATTCACTGCCATATTGAAGAACAGACATCACATGACAATTCAGTACTTTTTTCTTTCTTTCAGTAAAATTTTCTCGTTTCTCAATAATCTACTCAGCTTCTGGAATGCATCCTTGGCCATGCTAATTTGTCTTCGGATTTCAGTGTCATACGTTCTGTCTTCTTTTAGAACACTTCCCGGGGATTTAATTTTCTGTATCTGCTTGACTTGAATATCCCCAGCCTCTAGTTGGCATTTTGGGTTCATCTTTTTATGTATCAGTGAAAACGGATAAAATTTGGTGCATATTCATTTTATGTTAGACTGTAAACAGGTGATTATTTAGGTATTCTGGTAGTTATAGTAACAATGGTAAGTAAAATTGTGGTGTTTTAGAACGAATATTTTATATTTCGATTGGAAGAGTAATTGAGGCTAGCTAAGTTCATAAGAGAGAGGAAGCGGAGCATTCCTCTTAAGCTTATATTACACTAGCAGTATAGCCCGGCGTTGCTCGGGTGTAATGAAAGCGAGCGGAGGGGATGGAATCCCAGTCATAGTCCTGAAGAAATGTGCATCTGAAATCTCCTTTGCCCTCTCTAAACTTTACGACTCCTGTCTATCTGCTCCCTGCTTTCCTGCCTGTTGGAAATCTTCCTCTGTACTTCCTATATTTAAAAATACTGGAGAACCCTCGAACCCCGCTAATTACCACCCTATCAAGCTTCTTCCGATCTTTGGCAAAGTGCTCGAAGCCGTTATCAATGCTGAGGTGGTCCAGCATCTCACAGCCCACATGCTCCTCTCGGACAAACAGTATGGTTTCCACTTCACCAGATCTATTGCAGATATGCTAACGACCATCACCGAGTATATATATAAGGCTCTCGACAAGAATAGTGAATTGCCTTTGATATTTCCAAAGCGTTCGACAGAGTCTGGCATGCTGGCCTTCTACGCAAATTGCGGAGCTATGGTATAATTGGACATTTGTTTGACCTAATCCAGTCATTCCTCTCTAATCGCACATTGAAGGTAGTATTAAACGGACATGCCTCCCAAAACTACCATACGAACGCGGGTGTCCCTCAAGGATCTATCCTAGGTCCTACGCTTTTTCTAATATACATTAACGATCTCCCCAATACTATAAATTCCCAAGTAGGCATGTACGCCGATGACACCACAGTTTACTCTCACCTCGATCAAAAGCGAACATTGCTGCCGAGCTTGAGAAGGACTTCTAATTCGTGATGGACTGGTGTAGGAAATGCCGCGTAAATTTTAATGCTTCCAAAACGAAGCTGCTATCAATTAACCATCATAGAAAATCGCCCCTACCTCCCATTAGCATGGAACAGGCCTACCTTCCTGAGAGTATAACGGTACGCCTCCTTGGCTTCACACTCTCAGCGGACCTCAATTGGAATGACTATATCGAATCCATTGCTAAATCCGCTGCTATGAAAGTCGGTTCTCTGTGCAGAGCCCGGAAGTTTTTCCCGCCTGATTCCATCCTGCACATCTATAAATCTACCATCCGCCCGTGTATTGAATACTGCTGGCACATCTGGTCGTGTGCCGCTGTTATTCTGCTCGGGGTCCTTGACAAAATACAACGAAGAATCTGTAATGTGATCGATGCCGACTTGGCAGCCCGACTGCAGTCACTCTCTTACCGGCGTGATGTGGCTTCCCTGTGCCTTTTCTATAAATACTTTCACGGCTTCTGCTCCGATGAACTTTTTTTTTTAATCATTTCACCCCGAGCAAGGCGGAAACGCCACTGATGTGCAGGGGGTTACATAAATGTAAAAAGATTAATTAGAAAAGAGTGAGGAGTACAAACTAGTTAGAAAGGAACAATAGAAAGCTGAGAAAGAAGGTGCGATGACAGATACATAGGTGGAGAGAAAGGGAAGGTTATACAGGGGAGGGGAGAGAGCTAGAGGCCAGTGGTTAGTAGATGAGTATTAACTTTGCATTTAAATTTCTGGAGGTTGTAGCCGTCAGAAAAGCAAGAATACGGGAGTGAGTTCCACAGGCGTGAAGTGCGAGAGAGGAAGCTGCAGGAGTAGAATTATCGTCTGCATTTGGCTAACCTGACTGTGAATGGGTGGGTCCCAGTTGACAGTCTGGTTGCACGGGTAAACACCTGTTGAGGAGGCATCAGTGACTTAAGCTCATCCGAGCAGAAGCCATGAAAGTATTTATAGAAGAGACAGAGGGAGGCCACATTTCGACGATGGGAAAGTGGCTGCAGTCGAGTCGCTAGATCAGTACCTATCACATTACAGACTCTCCTTTGGAGCTTGTCAAGAACACTGAGGAGAACGGCAGGGGCACCTGACCATAAATGGCAGCAGTACTCCATGCACGGACGGACTTAGTTCACTGGTTCCCCCTAGGTATGAATTTGCAAGAGATACTAGATTAGCAACTAGGTCCCACCCTTTTACAGTGTAACAGAGAAAATGTAACCGCAATTTTTACTCTAACAGCTTCTTTTCTCTCATTTCCCGCCTGTGCAATTCCCTTCCATATACATGCTTCCCAGACAGCTACAATGTCCATGAATTTACATGTAAGGTCAATAGACACCTCTTATCACACTAACTCGCATCCATTCTCTCAAACACTCTTCCCATCTACCCACCGCCATCCTCGGTATCCTTATCCGTCTACAACCCTCCTTCCAACATTTCATATAACTAATCACTCTTTCTCAGCACTTTCCCCTATGTAACCCCTGCGCAATAGTGGCAATGGAATGCCTTGCTTGGGGTGAAATGATTAAAAAAATAAAAAATAAAAGCTTATCTAATTAAATAATACCATAGCTTTATTGCATTTTTTTATTTTACTATTGAGAGCAGATTTTTGGAAAAACGGTCAAATGCTTTAAAAAATATTATATGATTTACACTCTCCGATGAGCCCTGTGTTGAACTAATAAAAAACACATTTCCCTACAAAATTTAATTTCTTGAAATTGCATAAATTTACGTGGAGGTAACAGATATAAAAAAATATTTTTACGAAGTTTTTTTAAAATAATAATTTTAAAAATAATTGCATTCATTTCTGAATAAGTCCTGAAAGTTTAATTAAAATCTAACTATTTGATTTTTGAAAGAATTCCTAAATTAATGTGCTTTTACATGGAAAAAAAAAGATTTACGTAATATTACATTATCCAATGTAAACACTCGTAAAGATTTGGTTAGCTGCTGAAGTAAATCAAAACAAATATTTTACCAAAATTTCGAACATGTTAGAAAAGATTAAATTTCTTTAAAAAATAATTTTAAAAATATTTGATCCTTCCTCTTACGAATCACAAACGTTTTGATGGAAAAACTTAGGTTTTTTCTGCAGACGATGCTCTTTTTTCAGCGAATTATTGAAGGTACATAATTTTAAATGACATTAAATTTTGAATTGTTTTCTTTGTATAAGTAGAACTTTCTTTTAATCATACCGCCATATTTTCAAGTATATCTTGGCAAAAATATTTTTTTACATTTTTATCCCCCCTACTACTTAAATTGATGAAATCTCAAGAAACTACATGTAGTATAAAAAAATTGTCATTAGTTAAACTTAAGGCTCTTTGGGGAACGTAAATCACTTATTTTCTTTTTTCAAACAGCTAGCCAATTTTCAGCTAATCTGACCGAATAGTAAAATAGAAAAATGCAATGAAACTATGACATCCTTTAATTAGATAAGTTTTTAATTACTTTATATATATATATATATATATATATTCTTCATTTGTAAACGAGTTATTACGCGATGTAAGTTTCTACCATGTGTTGTTTGTAGGCGATTTGCAATATATATATATATATATATATATATATATATATATATATGGAGAGAGAGAGAGAGAGAGGGAGGGAGATTATATCCTGAAAAAAATTCGAGGGATAATGAATTTTTACAAGAATTGTTTTCATTTTTTCGTTTTTAATTAAAGCCATTTATAAAGTTTAAAAATCATTTTAAAAATTCTCCAACGCTTTGTATCGTTTCAGGTTATTAAGCTATTAAGTGAAAACTATATTTACTAATCGAATATTGAAAAGCTTAATGCAAATCTTTCTTTGATGTTTATTCAAGTGCCGTGCAATATAGACATTATTAATTTCGTGCTGCATCGTTAGGCTGGGTCGTGCTCCCCCGTAACAAAAGTGTTAAAACGACATATGCTGAGAAACATGAGTTGATGTTCCATATATTATTATAACTGATATTTCAAATATGAATCCTGGTTATTTTTTAAAAAGAAGAATAACTGTTTAATTTTGAAACCATCAGTGTTTTTGATTTGTAATTTGTGTGCATGTGTGTATATTTGCCATTAAAAAATGTGTTTATTTTTATTGAAAGGTCCTTCGACATCAGACCTGATATAAGTGTTTTTTCTAATTCTTGCGATATAAAATATGGTAAAATTATTTTAAACTTTTCTCAATTTCAGTCACAGAAAGTAGAAAGCTTAACATCGTGTGTCTCATTCATTATAATTGAGTGATGTAATTAATAGTTTAGTACAATTGTTTAGCAGGCATGTTGTGGTGGTTTATGAAGTTATGTTTGAAGGCATAATTTCATTGATTTATATATATTTTAAGTTTCAATTTTTAAACTTTGTTAAACCTCGTTTCCTTCCTGCTCAGTTGTCGTCGATCAGATCTGCGACTCTGCTTGTTAAGAAGAGGAAAGTGAACTTCGGGTGTAGAGCCTTCAACCCTGTATGGGAAAAGTACATTTTCATTGAGAGTTTTGGACATGCCCAGAGCTTTATATGCCTGAGAACTCTCCCGTCTTGTGAGCATGACAACTGACGGTATCCCCGCGTTGACCGCGGTGAATAAGAGCGCCGAATTGCTGCTAGTGTGCCACTCTGATGCCGCCGAACACACTCAGCTCATTCACAAGGTGCACTTCATCCCCGAGAAGTCCCTCAGTGCTAACTCTACCAACCTCCTTGTTGTCATGCCTGTCGTGGTGTAAGTCGTCCACTTCATTCTCTCTCGCAGACTCAACCATTGCCAGTTCCAGGTACTGATAGACGAGGTTTGATGTGCATTATAAGGATCTTCTTTATTTCTTCGAGTTCCGCTGATTCGTAAGGGTTATTCAGTCCTGTGTGTGCGACCCGCCACAGAACACCGCCCTTTTCTTTCGTTAGAAAAAAACTCTCCATGCTGATCCCTTTTCCAACCCGCGATGGCCCATTTGCCTGGCCTTGCTCACAGATATAACCACGCACCTGAAAACCTCAACGTGAAGCAGCAAGTCAAACTCAGTTTAGTAAAGGATATACGCGTGCACATCACTGTCTTCGAGATAAAGCTGCGTTTGTGAAAGAAACAGTTGTATAATCGTCTGTGCATTTTCCTCGCTTTGCTGCTTGTGCACTTGAAGACGTAGAGCTGGAAACTTTTGTTAGTATCGTCACGAAAGTTAGTATCGTTTGCGAGAAAGATTTGCCTCACGTTTCGCGGTAATCAAGATTTTCACTGACCCCTTTGGATTTCCCGTAGACGAATCTACTTTTCTCTCCTGCAGATTGAGTCGGTGGAGCTGCAGTGCAGCTATGAACTGAAGACGAAAGTATAAGCCTATTTCAGGCGAACCATCGTCAGCTTCCGTCTTTATTGTACCGAAGATATTACACGAATGAAATTTACAAATAAAGACTCCAAAAACCAAAAAACAGAAATAAAAATAAAGATCGCTCCCTTAAAAGTGAAGATTTATGAAAAACACTTTTAAGGGAGGGATCTTTATTTTCTCTCCCGTCTTGTGAGCATGACAACTGACGGTACCCTCGCTTGTGTACTTGAAGACTTAGAGTTGGAAACTTTCGTTGGTATCGTCACCTCTCTGCGAGAAAGATTTGCCTCAGGTTTCGCAGAAGTCAAGATTTTCACTGACCCCTTTGGATTTCCCGTGGACGACGCTACTTTTCTCCCTGCAGATTGAGTTGCTGGAGTTGCAGTGCAGCG
Source organism: Ascarosepion bandense (assembly GCA_037127315.1). Classification (NCBI taxonomy): domain Eukaryota; kingdom Metazoa; phylum Mollusca; class Cephalopoda; order Sepiida; family Sepiidae; genus Ascarosepion; species Ascarosepion bandense. The sequence goes on along the minus strand of JBBBDQ010029054.1, from coordinate 109,112 downwards.
ATGAACTGAAGACGAAATCTGCAGTTCATCTCTGCACTGCACCTCTTCTCCGCTGTCCTTCTCCTGTGGCCTCGTCCTCCCTTCTAACAATTTGCCAACATACATTGCGCAAGTTCAACACATGGTTGCCATATTTGGCAGCACCTACTGCTGTGAGTAACTGCTCTCCAAAATGAAGTACACGAAATCTCACCATCATTCCCAACTTTCGGATCTCCACCACAGTGACATTCTTCTGCTCTTTACCTCTTCCAACGAGCCGAAGCTTATATGGTTAAGTTTATATATATATATGTTTTTTCAATAAAATTCTTACAGACGTATGTATTGCTAATTATATTAGCTTACCTTTTTTCTAGTTTAGGACATGCTCTAATTCTTTTTCATTATATATATGTATACATACACTACTGGCCATAATTATTACGCCACACCAGTGTTTAAAAAATAATATATTTCATACTATTTTAGTATTTATTGCCAAGTGAATAATTGTAAATGAAAATACAATGGATCTTTCGTTAATACTGCACAATAATATGTGCATCAAATAAATTCATAAATATTTAATAATTACCTATATTACAGTTTCATCATTGAAAGAATGAAGAAAATTTAGGGTGATTCGGACGAGTTCATCTTTGCTTCCTTGCCTTGTAAAACTTTGCAAAGTAATAATACCAAAAGAACCATTCTATTTTCATTTGGCAATAAATACTAAAAATAGTATAAAATAGATAATTTCTTTTAAAAAACTGGGGTGGCCTAATAATTATGGCCGGTAGTGTATATACATATAATATACACTTTCTATAATATAGTATTCATTTTTGAGTGTTCCGTTTGTCACTAAAGCCGCAGACTGCTTCCAAAAATCTCATCTGGCCTTCAGTCTGAAAAGGTTGCCTGTGCCTTCTTTTAGGGAGAGGCGATGCATTCATACCATTCCCAAGAGAATTTGTGCGAAACTGACTTTAATGAATTCACTGCCACACCAGAATCCGAAAATGCATTGAAATAACGAAATAGTCTTTCCAAATTCGAATAAATTATTAATAAACAAGAGAATCTTGAAGTCTGTCTGAGATTAGGTGTTGTAACTACTTATACTACATACAAGGACTGTTTTCCTTATTATCTTCTTTTTTAATCATTTCACCCTGAGCATAGAAGCTTTACACTGGTTCGCAGGGGGTTACATAGAAGGAAAGTGATGAGAAAGAGGGTCAGGTTATAGGGGGTGTCAGGAAGAGGGATGAGAATACTGGTGTGATGGGATTGAAGTGGAAGAAGAAAAGAGCTTGAGAGAAAGGATGCGAGTCACTGAGATTAAAGATGACTATTACATTTAAATTCTTGGAGATTGTAGCTATCGGGGAAGCAAGTGTACAGAAAGGAATTCCACAGGTGAGAAGAAGAAAAAGAAGAAGAAGAAGACCGGTAGTTGGCATTTTTGGAGTCTTATTTTTGCTGAGGCCCATGACGAAAAACAAGAAACTGTGAGCACTAACAAAAAAAAAAAAAACTAAAAAAGCAAAAACAAAACAAAAAAAACAAAGAAATAAATAAATAAATGAATAAAAATCGCTACTAAGACATTCGCTTTGTAACACTCCAAATATTCACACATTAATGTCCTTAAAGTTGTAACGTGTAACGTTTATTGGATCTTATACTGTGGTCATTCAGATATGCGTTTTGTTTTTGTGGATATCCGCTCGGAATGAGAAATCGGAGAGCCGAGTTCGAATCTCAGTTGAATTCGCAGCATTCACTAACGCCCAAATACTCTTGGGAAAAGTATCAATTCGTCGCTTTTTGTGGGTTAAATAGCAGGTTAGATTCTATAGCTCTGGTTGGCAACCAGTCTACCGCAGAATCTAAAGGCAACCTACTGCAAGTCAGTCATGTCTCTTTCGAGTCATGATCGCCCATATGTCATTTAACTGACTCTGGCCATTCCCTTTTCGTCTTACTCTTCATGATTGTGAGACAGCAAAGAAATGTTAGGAAATATATGAACGATTCGTTTTCGTGTCATATGATGAGGCAAGGCCGTCTCGAATGTTTCTTGGGATATGTGTTCGAAATTCATATCCCATGAATGCTGTCTTGTACGAGACTCCTCTCATATTAATGAATATATTTATGTGCAAATAGAAATATTACTTTCCTTTACAAATATTCAGACCCTGAGCGTCATTATGAAATAGAATAAAGAGTGTGATATATCAGTGATCGACAAAACGTCATTCAAGTGAGTAATTACCTATGGCATCAATCTAGTAATTAAATAATTGTCTTAATTATTACTGAAAAACTCCATAAAATCGACTTTTAACATTAGAGTAATTGATAGATGTAGGTTTGATGACTAGGCAATATTTTGACTAGAAAAAATATATATTCAATATCTTAACTAAAAAGGGGTCATTGACCTTTGCTTCAGACGTCTAGTATTTTCTCTCGCGACTCTCTCGCTCTATATATTACACATGAATTCTTTCTCTCTCGATATCACACACTTACTTTCGTTTGGGCTAACTCTCTCTCTCTCCGTCAGTCTCTCTCGCTCTCTCATTCTTATTTTTCTCTCTCATTCACTTTTTACTCCCCCTTTTTTCCTATAGTTTCTCGCAAAGATTTTAACTTGATTTTCTAACCAATCTTTCTTCTTCTTTCAACTTCTCTTATCTACTCACTCTCTAATTCTTTTTCTACCCTTTTCTGTCTCTGTCGTTGTTGGGTTTTTTTCTATTCCTCTCTTTCTTTCTCTCTCTTATTTTTGTTTCTCACTTTTCCTGCAACTTTTCTCCATCGATTGCTTTCATTCTTTCTTTGACTTAACACACCCAGGCTCCCATCTCGTTGATTCAATGAAAGAGGTACCGAGAGGGAAACGTTATGATGGCGATGAAGAAGTGAAATTTCTTCTCGAGAATCGGCAACATCAGCATCCAACTGAGTATTCAAGAGCTGGGATACATGCCCTCACTCGTAGGTGGAACTCTGCCTTGAAAGAGGTGTTCACTATTTCGAGAAGTAGAGACGTGAATCTGTGATGTATAGATATAGTTTTACGTGCAAAATTTTTGGTCGTGTTCTTTGTTTCTTATATAATAAAAAGAATTACATTACGTTTTGACCCACCCTCGTATTTATTTAATGAAGTGCATTTTTAAGTGATTGTATAATTACATATCTGCGTGCAAACTGAAAAAAATTACAGTTCAAAAAACCATAATACGCTGGACGTTCTAATTATGTTAAAATAAAGTCTTAATTGAAAAATCTGTCAGCTGATTGTTTGTCTTTACATTTCATATAAATTATTTCGATTTTTTTCTCTCTTCCGAATTAAAGTCATATTTTAATCTGTCTGCCGATCAATCAAAAATGTCACTAAATAATTACTTTACGCGTAAAGAAAAGATAAAACAAATAGACATTTTTTTCAATAAATTCGTACCAATTTAAACTTGAGTCATAAGTAATTTCCGTCTATGGGAACCATTTGTAATGATAAATGTATCATCCTATGTAACCGCTCCTTGAATATACTGTAACAGGTGATTAAAAATATGTTACATGTTATATGTTACAGCTTCCGTCTTTATTGTACAGAAGATTTTACACGAACGGAATTCACAAATAAGGACCCCAAAAAACCAAAAACAGAAATAAAAATAAATATCGCTCCCTTAAAAGTGAAAATTTATGATAAACGCTTTTAAGGGAGTGATCTTTATTTTTATTCCTTTTTTTTTGTTTTTTTGGGGCCCTTATTTGTGAATTTCATTCGTGTAAAATCTTTTGTACAATAAAGACGGAAGCTGTCGATGGTTCGACTGAAATATGCTTACACTTTCGCTTAATCATGGAATAACGTGTTTGTCCTAATCTTTACATAAATTTGCTCTATATGTATTTATATACATATATATTTAGAACTCTCCTACAGAGTTATCCTACTACCTTATGTACAGGTTACTCCACTGGATTCTTCTATATCTGCAGCGCGTATATATATATATATATATATATATATATATATATATTGTGCCACTTGACGCAGATGGAATGGGAAGAGAGAGTGAGGCTGACGAGGAGTACCTTTGTTTTACTCTACTATGAAACTGTCAGCTTCCTGCTTTCGGGTAGAGTGCGCTCTCTGCTTCCGAACAGAGAGCACTTACCCAGTCGTGGTTCCGCCCAAGGGTAGACTCACGACTGGGAAAAATAGACAGATATTTTTGGTCTGGCTATACAGCCGGGAAGACCCACAATAAAAAGACCTTGTGTCACATCTAGCCTTGCGTGGGAAGATTGGTAAATACCGAGAGTAAGGCTGACGACCAGGCGCAACTCTGCCTCACTTAAATCCAATTAAAGCTCAAGTCATAGTTTCGTGGTCTTCTTGGCCTGCTAGAAACGAACATCATCATATATACATAAAATAATGTGATTTATATTGGTCTGTCCGTCCATCCCATCCTCTAAAATAGTGATACACTCAGCGATTCAAACATAATTTTTCGGAAAAATATACATACAGTTAATGAACAAACATTTTGTTTTACATATGTGAGTAAAATAAATTTTTAATAATTGTTTTTCAAAGATTTAATGTTTTATTGTTTAATGTGTAAAATACTCCCACTATTTTTAAAAACAATTTGATGATTAAAATAAGCAATACTTATTTGATAAAAATTAAGTATTGATTTCTCTATATCTTTTCTTTAATATATATATATATATATATATATATATATATATATATACTAGAAACAAGTTTCCAGTTTGCCCTAGTTTTGCAAGAACTATAAAAAATCACAAGGTTAAACGCTTCAAAAATTTGGAATTTATCCTCAATGCTGAAGAATAAGAAATCTTAATTTTTTTTGGTGCTGTTTAAAAAGAAAAAAAGTCTTTAAAATAATTTTAGTTTTGAAGTTCAATAAAATAAAATTAAAATAAAGAAATTAAAACGTAATGTAGAAATTTTGTCAAAGTTTTTCTCCTCAAATCATCTTATTCAAGTTTCATAGAATGGTTTGCAAAATTGAACAAAGCATAAAATTTGTAAAATTCGGCAAAAATTGTTAGCGATAATTTCAACAATACTAATTAATCTGAGGATTTCATTATGCGTCAGCGGGTTAGAAAAATTATAGTGTTCTCAAAACGCATAAAAATCCTACATGCACATTAATATGTAACAGAAGTTGCAACATATCCATACAATTTGGTCAAAAACGCCTGCTCTCGTCAATGGACAAATACTGCTCCCCGCCATGAAAACGCAAGACTACGTGCAGCAAGAATAACACAGAAAAACATTTTGGGCACGGTTACTCACTTCTACCCAATCCGCCATATTTATCTAAACTTACACGAACCTGATTATTTTCTTTTTCTATCGCTGCAAAATGCGTTAATGAGGAAAACTAATGAAGAAAGCGTTTTCCCATAGAAATATATATAAAAGCGACCTGATAAGTTGCAAAAAGTTATTGAAAATGATAGTGAATTTATAAATATATAAATAAAATGTAATTACACTTTTTTAATAATTCGACAACAAAATCAAAAATTAAATATGACTCAACCTAATATCAAAGTTAACAGAATTATATTGATACAGCGATTTTGCAAAGTTACATAACTATTTCTGTTTAATTATTTCATCCAAACAAAACAATAAAGCCGCTAAAACACAAGGAGTTTACTAAATGTTAAAGAGTATGAGAAAAAAATAACAATGTTAAAGCGAGAGAATAATAAAAAAACATGAATTAAGAAAACAAGATAACGGTTAGCATTACATTTTTTGAAGATCAATCAGAATTAAAAGTTAGAATCTGGAAGAAAGTTCCACAAGCAAGAAGTGCGATAGAAGAAACTATTAGCATAGAACTTAGGGCTAGATCTAACCCTTCCAGCTGTAGAAAGAGATCTCGCCATCAATCTAACAGGGTGATTAAATTCATAAAATAATAGGTACTATAGAGAAAATTTACGCAGAAAAATAACCATGAAATCATTTAGAGAAAAGGTACAGGGAAGATAGACTGCAGCAGTGGAAAAAACAACTAAAGTCAAAATGCCAGGTCAACGTCAATAGCACTGCAGATTCATCTTTGGATTTAGTCAATAATCTTTAAATATACAATAGAAGCACCAGGCCCGATTTTGCAGAAATATTGCATGCATAGGGGATTGGTAGATATAGAAATTGTTAAGAGAGATTTTTGGGGAGAAAAATATCTACAACGTCATAATAAATCAATTTTACTAGCAGTAGACATTGCAACTGATTCAATATAATCTTTCCATTTCATGTCATGAGAAAACGTTAGCCATAGAAGTAGCAATAAATCATTCTGTTGGAGGTTAGCATCAGAAGACAGAAAGTGGTTTCTCAGATTAACAGAAATCAGTTTCGTTTTGAGAGCGTTAAAATTAATATACCATTACTTGCCCCGGTTAACAACTGAATGTATATCATTTTTTAGATCAGCTGCCAGTATGAAGTTGTTGTACCAATCAGACTTACTATTAAGACTGGAGTAAATAAATGCGTCATCAGTATAGATGCTGAGTTGAGACCTGATGCCATTTAGAAGGTGACTGATAAAAAATGAGAAGAGCTTAGGTTCAAGGATAGATCCCTGGGGACACCTGCATTAAGTATGACCGTTAAGGACAACATTCATTTCGATATTTGAAAAGAAAGACTGAATCAGAGTGAAAATTTTCCCACAAATATAACCTTTCAACATGCAAAAAAAAATAAAAACGTCATGCTAAATCCTGTCAAATACCTTCGAGATATCCTAAGCAACAGTCACCATTCTCATTTAAATCTTGATAGACCATTTCAAGCAATAATCATTAACACATCAGAAAACTTTGTAGACTCTCCACAGTTGGAACGAGACTTGATCTTGTAAAGACTCAAATAAACCCACGGAAGATATTAGAATGCATCTAAATCTATATTTGTGACTGTCTGTTAAAAAGTACGATTAGAGATAGTATACATTTTCATTCTGATGTTATTGCATCAGTCCTGAATCCATCAGTTACATCGGAGTTTACAAGAAAACTGTGACAAAACTGGGATGAGCGGTAAGTTTGGAGTTAGATTCCTGTGCCTCAATTGCATGAACATAGTTTAGCTACTAGACTAGCGGTTAGGTCCCACCCTTTTACCTTGAAACCAATCAAATGTAACCGCAACTTCTAATCTAGTAGCTTCTTTGCTCTTACTTCCTGTCTATGGAATTATTATCCGTACACTTGTTTTCCTGAAAGCTACAATTTCCAAGAATATAAATGCAAAGTCAATTGCCATCTCTTACCTTCTTGATTCACATCCTTTCCCTGACAATCCCTGCATCATGTCTTTCTTTCTTTCCATTCCACTCTCATGCAACCTTCTTCACACCTGTATTATCATCCTTTTCTTACTCATTCTCTGATTCCCCACTAACTTGTTCCTCTTTTTCATCATTCACCTCTTCTGCAACCCCCTGCGCACGAGTGGTGTTTCTGACTTGCTTGGGGTGAAATGATTAAAAAAAGAAAGAAAAGTAGATGATTGTCTAGTCACAGTAACGTCGCTACAACATCAGATAAACCTAAACCAAAATAGAATCTATGAACAGCTTTGCAAGAACGTTTCATGTTAGCCGGAATGATTGGAATGACTTTGTTGTTGTCTTTTCTGTTAAAAAGTGATTTAAAATAATAATCGTGACATTTATGATACCGATAGCAATATCGGTGAGACATCCTGTTTTGAAAAAAGAAAGAATGGGCAAAAGAGGTAGCAGGGGTTATAGAGAGGATATTCGCAGAGGTAATCATAAAATAGATAATGTTTTATTATGAGGTTCGGTAAAAATGCATTAACTCAAAAATAGAAGAAAAAAACGTGAGGAAAAAGCAAAACAATTCAATAAAATAACAGAAAAGAAATGAAAACAACTACAAAGAAAGAACGAACGAAAGAATGAATGATGTTATTAAACGAAAAATAATAAAGAAACACAAAGATAAGTAAGAAGGAAATACATAATCCCGAAATAAATAATTAAATAAAGAAGTAAAGAAAGTATAAATATTGAAAGAATATTGCTAAAGCAAAAATTGGAAGATTTAATAAAAAACGAGAAAAAGGAACTGCAACAGAGAGAGAGAGAGAGAGAGAGAGAGAGAGAGAGTGAAAAATAATAAGAGAGAAAAGCGATAGAAAACGAAGGAAAACGGTAATTATTTTTAAATGAAGATGTCTCGAAACATATGTGTTGAAACTTCTATGTAAAGAAAATTAAGAAAACGATTCTACTGTAAATATTCTTAGATTGGCGCAAGATCATTTCTACGAGGCCCAAACGACGAGTGAACTCACGTCCAAATGTCCATCCAAGTTACTGGGGGTGATGAGGTTAGCCAATTTTGAACCGAAGCCATATAAATGGTATAGATAGTAAGGATCGAAATCACTAAGAAAGTTCTAAGAAACTGGCTTTTTAACTATGAAATCAGATTGGCGTTATGGTTAGGATGGCGGCAACGTTGACCGATTATAATCAGTTCATTGGAACTCAAAACGAATACATCTGTCAAATTAAAGGTTCTGGGTTGTTATGTGATATCTGCTTTCCTATATGACAGCGAATGCTGGACAATACTCTTAAAGATGAAGGAAAGACTCAAAGCAACACAAATCATTCTGAAGCTATCATGTGAGCAACAATGAGGTTTTGGAGAGAATGCAAACGAAAAGGCAACTAATACTTAAAATCAGGAAGAGACAGCTGAAATTTTTGCGACAGGTCATGAGGAAGCGGGCTTGGTAATCTGATACTCAAAAGGCGGATAGAGGGAAAGAGAGACAGAAAAAAGCAACGCGTGATATACTTGATGAGCTTGAGCAAGTGGATGGCGGAATGATGTTTCTAGAGAAACCAAGAGGAAAAATGTTAAGAGAGGCAAGAGGGAGAGGGATATGGAGGGCCATGATCACCTACGTCTTAAATGGACAAGACACACAAAGGAAGAAATCCTCTGTCGCCAGTAAGAATTATATGCTTTAAGCATATGACTGGTTGATAAATTTGAAACATTATTGAAAATACTTCAAGAAAGGATACTTAAAAGATTACACCTGCTTCTACAAAAACAGATTTCGATTAATCACACAAGTATTTTAATATAAGTATGACATTACATTGTAATCTCAACAAAATTACAAGAGAAGAATATTGAATAATGTTAAATATGTTAAAAATAATTCTCAAAATTATAGGAGTTATCTTTGCAGCTGGATTTTTACATAGTTTTGCTGTCTAAGCATATATATATATATATATATATATATATATATATATATACGCTCTCGCACCCTGATTGAGCACTCTGGAGGGATGGTATATTTGAAAAACAGTAGCTACTCTGGCATGTACGCATCGCTCATTCAGTAAAAATGAATTAGATCACTCTGGCTATTGGGCGCGTATAATGATAATATACGCGCTAAAAGGTCTGCCTTCTTCCACCGAACGCCCATAGACCAGGGGTAGAATCGCCGACTGACGCCAATTCGGTCGGGTTTCAATCCTGGGTTAAAGAGCAATCGGAGTCTAACCGTACTGATGAGCTGTGATACAGCGAAACAGATCTGTGTGCGGATGACAATATATATAGTCATCCGCATACAAGCCTGTTTCGCTGTGTTACAGCTCATCGTTGTGGCTAGACACATCCACTTGCTTCTGGCCGGGATCGAAACTCGACCGATTGGTGTCAGTCAGAGTCGCTACCCACTAAACCATAGGTGCATGGTTTTCTAGAAGGGAAATTTTAACGTCCTATATATAAGAAGCGTATACACACGCCAGTCACCGAAAGAACGCAATTCATTTGAAGAGTAACGCATATATCGCAGAAGTGGAAACAATTTTAAACATCAGTAACTGTTTAGCTGGGCGTTGTTCAGAGTTTATAGTGGTTATGTTGAGATAGTAAGATCAAGTGCTTATTTAAATAGCTCCAGTATGTGGTTGACGTGACGCGTAAGTTAAAAAAATGCGATGTAAGTATTGGTATTTGTTGTATTTGTAAAACAGAATTCATGATTAGTCAGTCTTTCCAATAAACAGGAAAGATGTATGTAGAATTAGAAGCACGGGGGTGGGCGTTACTGGAGACTGTAATGTGATGCGATGACGTTGTGACGCAGAAGAAGTGGATGCATTGTGCCAGCAACTTCGGAGAGGCTGGCATCTTGTAGAAAACGTGAAATTGTTATGGCATTTTTTTTTTTAATCATATCACCCCGGGCAAGGCGGTAAGGCCACTGGTGTGCAGGGGGCTACGTAAGAGTGAAAAGATTGGAAAAGAGAAAGCCGGAAAACACATCCTAAACAGGGAACAAGGGATGAGCCTCTACACCTGTTCAATAGACGTGGGTAGAGTGTGAACCGGGTGATAGTTCAGTCTATCTACTCCAATCGAAAAATAAAAAGTAAACAAAAAGGAAAAGTGAAAAAGATTGGAAAAGAGAAAGCCGGAAACCACATCCTAAACAGGGAACAAGGGATGAGCCTCTACACCTGTTCAATACATGGGGGTAGAGTGTGAGCCGGGCGATAGTTCAGTCTATCTACTCCAATTGAAAAATAAAAAGTAAACAAAAAAGAAAAGTGAAAAAGATTGGAAAAGAGAAAAGCGGAAACCACATCCTAAACAGGGAACAAGGGATGAGCCTCTACACCTGTTCAATAGACGTGGGTAGAGTGTGAACCGGGTGATAGTTCAGTCTATCTACTCCAATCGAAAAATAAAAAGTAAACAAAAAGGAAAAGTGAAAAAGATTGGAAAAGAGAAAGCCGGAAACCACATCCTAAACAGGGAACAAGGGATGAGCCTCGACACCTGTTCAATAGACGTGAGGAGAGTGTGAACCGGGTGATAGTTCAGTCTATCTACTCCAATCGAAAAATAAAAAAATAAAAAATAAACAAAAAGGGAAAGTGAAAAAGATTGGAAAAGAGAAAGCCGGAAACCACATCCTAAACAGGGAACAAGGGATGAGCCTCTACACCTGTTCAATAGACGTGAGGAGAGTGTGAACCGGGTGATAGTTCAGTCTATCTACTCCAATCGAAAAATAAAAAAATAAAAAATAAACAAAAAGGAAAAGTGAAAAAGATTGGAAAAGAGAAAGCCGGAAACCACATCCTAAACAGGGAACAAGGGATGAGCCTCTACACCTGTTCAATAGACGTGGGTAGAGTGTGAACTGGGTGATAGTTCAGTCTATCTACTCCAATCGAAAAATAAAAAGTAAACAAAAAGGAAAAGTGAAAAAGATTGGAAAAGAGAAAGCCGGAAACCACATCCTAAACAGGGAACAAGGGATGAGCCTCTACACCTGTTCAATACATGGGGGTAGAGTGTGAACCGGGTGATAGTTCAGTCTATCTACTCCAATCGAAAAATAAAAAGTAAACAAAAAGGAAAAGTGAAAAAGATTGGAAAAGAGAAAACCGGAAACCACATCCTAAACAGGGAACAAGGGATGAGCCTCTACACCTGTTCAATAGACGTGGGTAGAGTGTGAACCGGGTGATAGTTCAGTCTATCTACTCCAATCGAAAAATAAAAAGTAAACAAAAAGGAAAAGTGAAAAAGATTGGAAAAGAGAAAGCCGGAAACCACATCCTAAACAGGGAACAAGGGATGAGCCTCTACACCTGTTCAATAGACGTGGGTAGAGTGTGAACCGGGTGATAGTTCAGTCTATCTACTCCAATCGAAAAATAAAAAGTAAACAAAAAGGAAAAGTGAAAAAGATTGGAAAAGAGAAAGCCGGAAACCACATCCTAAACAGGGAACAAGGGATGAGCCTCTACACCTGTTCAATACATGGGGGTAGAGTGTGAACCGGGTGATATTTCAGTCTATCTACTCCAATCGAAAAATAAAAAGTAAACAAAAAAGGAAAAGTGAAAAAGCTTGGAAAAGAGAAAGCCGGAAACCACATCCTAAACAGGGAACAAGGGATGAGCCTCTACACCTGTTCAATAGACGTGGGTAGAGTGTGAACCGGGTGATAGTTCAGTCTATCTACTCCAATTGAAAAATAAAAAGTAAACAAAAAGGAAAAGTGAAAAAGATTGGAAAAGAGAAAACCGGAAACCACATCTAAACAGGGAACAAGGGATGAGCCTCTACACCTGTTCAATAGACGTGGGTAGAGTGTGAACCGGGTGATAGTTCAGTCTATCTACTCCAATTGAAAAATAAAAAGTAAACAAAAAGGAAAAGTGAAAAAGATTGGAAAAGAGAAAACCGGAAACCACATCCTAAACAGGGAACAAGGGATGAGCCTCTACACCTGTTCAATAGACGTGGGTAGAGTGTGAACCGGGTGATAGTTCAGTCTATCTACTCCAATCGAAAAATAAAAAGTAAACAAAAAGGAAAAGTGAAAAAGATTGGAAAAGTGAAAGCCGGAAACCACATCCTAAACAGGGAACAAGGGATGAGCCTCTACACCTGTTCAATAGACGTGGGTAGAGTGTGAACCGGGTGATAGTTCAGTCTATCTACACCAATCGAAAAATAAAAAGTAAACAAAAAGGAAAAGTGAAAAAGATTGGAAAAGAGAAAGCCGGAAACCACATCCTAAACAGGGAACAAGGGATGAGCCTCTACACCTGTTCAATACATGGGGGTAGAGTGTGAACCGGGTGATAGTTCAGTCTATCTACTCCAATTGAAAAATAAAAAGTAAACCAAAAGGAAAAGTGAAAAAGATTGGAAAAGAGAAAACCGGAAACCACATCCTAAACAGGGAACAAGGGATGAGCCTCTACACCTGTTCAATAGACGTGGGTAGAGTGTGAACCGGGTGATAGTTCAGTCTATCTACTCCAATCGAAAAATAAAAAAATAAAAAATAAACAAAAAGGAAAAGTGAAAAAGATTGGAAAAGAGAAAGCCGGAAACCACATCCTAAACAGGGAACAAGGGCTGAGCCTATATACCTGTTCAATAGACGTGGGTAGAGTGTGAGCCGGGCGATAGTTCAGTCTATCTACTCCAATTGAAAAATAAAAAAATAAAAAATAAACAAAAAGGAAAAGGAAAAGTGAAAAAGATTGGAAAAGAGAAAGCCGGAAACCATATCCTAAACAGGGAACAAGGGATGAGCCTCTACACTTGTTCAATAGATGTGGGCGGTGTGTGAACCGGGCGATAGTTCAGTCTATCTACTCAAATTGAAAAAAACAAATAAACAAAAAGGAAAAGTGAAAAGAATGGGAAAGAGCCAATTTTTGTTGGAATACAGCTAAGTTTTTCGGAGAAATAAACGATTGCAAAAAGCAATATTTTCCATTACTTTTTGCCGCACCATTTCTGTTATTTGTCATTTTTGGTCTCATAACAAGTCATCAGTCTTGACCTGCAAGTGATTCGATTTCGGTTGAGTTTGAATAAAGCGTCTTGGAGAAATGCATAAAAGTGCGCAAAATACTACCCGAAATTATATTTGTCGTTGATTTTTGAATGAAACTGCACATTGATTCGAATATTGTGTAAATCAAAGTTTCAGACCTTAATCTGCATATTAACCGATTTTAGTTGAATTCGCATAAGGCGTCTCGGAGGAGAAATGTTTGTAAATTGTAAGTGTTTCGGTGATTTCTGCCGTACCCTGTAAATCAAATCGATAAAAAATGCATGTATACAAGGGTTATGTCATGATTGACAAGTGACCCAATTTTGGTTGAAATCGGTTTAAGAGTTTCGGAGGAGTAATGTTCGTTAGAATGGGGACACACAAACACGCGGACAGACAGACGGACTATATCTATTATTATATCTATTAATATCGATTTATATATACTGTTGTCATACATTGAAATATATCTATTTATGTATATTGTTGTCATACATTGAAATTTGTACTTAGTTTAAGAAAAATACAATCCCTTCTTTGATAAATTTTTTTTGTCACAGCACTAGGAGCAAGACGGTAACGCTACTGATGTGCAGGGGGCTACATAAGAGTAAAAAGATTAGGCAGTAGGAGTGTGAAGAGAAAGACGAACTAGTTAGAAAGGCGCAAGAGAAGGATGGGAATACAGATGTGATGACAGTTGTAAAGGTGGAGAGAACGGAAAGGATATACGGGGTGATGTGGAAAGAATTAGAGTCAAGTAGTTAAGAGATGAGTATTGACATTGCATTTAAATTCCTGGAGGTTGTAACCGTCAGGAAAGCAAGAATAAGTAAGCGAGTTCCACAGGCGGGAAGTGCGAGAAAAGAAACTGAAGGAATAGAATTGTCGTCTGCATTTGGTTGATCCCACTGTGAATGGGTGAGACCCAGTTGCCAGTCTGGTTGCACGAGTAAAGACCTGTTGCAAGGGCACCAGTGACTTAAGTTTGTTTGAGCAGAAGCCATGAAAGTATTTATAGAATAGACCGAAGGAAGCTACATCCCGTCGATGGAGAAAAATGCTGGAGTCGAGTCGCCAAGTCGGTACCCATCACATTACTGATTCTGCTTTGGTGCTTGTCAAGAACACTAAAATGAACAGCAGTAGCAAAAGAAACTAATTAGACAATTGAAAAAGTTCAGTATAAAATTAAGCAGATAAAATATATCTATGTTATTCAATGAAACACACAAACAGACACACACACACAAACACACACAAACACACGCACATATATATATATATATATATATATATATATATATATATATATATATATATATATATATAAATTAAACCTAGTGAGCCAACAAACCTACCAAGGTTTCACCTAAACAGATCCTCAGGGAACATTGGCTGAAGAGGAAATTAATAAAGGGAACTCAATAACCCACGTGACCAAAAAAAAAAAAAAAAGGAAAAGGAAGACATCAAACGCAAAAAGTGGGGATGGAACTTTTATTAATAAATATAAACATTAACAAGAAAAATAACAATCGTCAACTAGCGAAGACGGAAACCTAAACCTACTAACGACAACAAAAGATAGGGAAAAGGCCAACCTACCAAGCATTCCTAAGTCAAAAGCCAAGACTTCTTATGTCTACACTTATTAAATATTTCTGTTTTAGAATTCAATAAACTGTTTGTGGGTTCAAACGATGCTATAGCAAGTTTTTCTTCCCCATATAACCTGCAAAATTTCTGGCCAGCTTTAAAGTTTGTACAAATTTTTAATATTTTCCATTTTAAAATGGGGTCTATGTTTATTTCTTGATTAACTGACCATACATAAGTAGAAAGAATGGTGCTGTGCTTATATTTTTCATTGTTAAAACTACTGGTATGGTTATAATATCGCTTTTTAAAACTGTCTTGAGTAGCACCTAAGTATTTTTGGGGTTTCGGATATTCTATGCTTTTATAAACTTTAACCCGGTAAATGACACAATCTTGCTGGCATTTACGCTGTAGCGCACAGTTGTTCTTATTTCTACAAGTACAGCTAGTCATACCTACATTAGTTTTATCCATAACCTTAGCATTATTCAATTCAATGATAATTTTCCCATATTTAGCATGTAACAATAACTGAGTTTTACGTTATTTTTACTGAATATTTTGTATAACTTATTTTCTTTATTAAAATTTTGCTTTAATAAACTGAAAATTATTTTGCCAATTTTTGTTTTAACAGCCAAATTAAATGGTGGATTAAACTAAAGGATGTTCCTACTTCTGTTTTTACTCTTGCCTCTTTTAATATCGGTATGCACCAAACTTTCTGTATATTCACTTTTAAGTATCGCATCCTGATATAATATTTTATGATTGTCAAAAATAACTTTACTGGATAAATTGTTAGACAATCTATAGGAGATACTTTTAGTAACAGCCCGCACGATATGGGCGGGGTGGTTGGAGTTAGTATTTATGTATAGCAGGTTTTGGTTCTCCTTCGTATTAGG
This sequence comes from Ascarosepion bandense, assembly GCA_037127315.1. NCBI lineage: Eukaryota > Metazoa > Mollusca > Cephalopoda > Sepiida > Sepiidae > Ascarosepion > Ascarosepion bandense. Next base: position 93,122 of record JBBBDQ010029054.1, on the reverse strand, counting down.
GGATATAGTTCCATTTAAAATATTTAGCGTTATGTCTAAATAATTTACTATTGTTAAATTACTTTCAACTTCCACATTGAAACCATAATTTTTGAAAAACCAATGGATTTTTTTTCGTAAGTTGTTAAATTTTTGGGGGTTACTATTATCAACTGTTATCAAACAGTCATCACGATAAAACCCGTGGTTATTGAAATCTATGTACTTATTCAATTTATATAACAATAATCAACCTATTAATTCCGCTACCTCAGCCATATCATATGCCCCCATGGGGTTGTCAAAGCAGTTTAAATCATTCTTTTTTTTTATCCATAATGTGTTATTATGGTATAGGAGTTTCTGATGACCTCTATTTCTTCATTAGTGATTTCATTATATTATTTAGCAAAATTAATTGTTTCGTTAAATTTACTTTCGGAAATTGAGGGATAAATTTTTTTTATGTCATATTTAATAAATGAGCAGTTTTTATTTTTATTGTTCTTTTGAAACCAGTTGACACAATCACCACTTGACTGCCACTGGTTTATATTAGTGAACATTCTTAGTGTTTTACAAATCCTTTGTAAGATTACTTTGCTAATCTTACGTAGTTCCGTCTTAGTAGGGTTTAGCAGTCTATATTCTGGATTATTGGGAAAATTACTTTTATGGTCTTTAACCGTTAGGAAGCATGGTTTTAAGCTTAATTTTCCAACACGGTTATATAAATCAAATTTACCTGCTAAACTACTTGCTTCTTAATTTAGTTTAGTTTCCACATCAGGGGGAGCTTTTTTGTGCAACGCTTTTTTGTAGCTGTTAGAACTCATTTGGTCGAAATATGTAGACTTATCAGCTTTTACGTAAATGTTTTTATTCTTCTTTATTTTACTAATGTTAGACATAATGTTTTGCTGTATCGTATTGTTTTTCATTTTTCTATATTTTAGTTTTTTGATTAAGCCGATAAGTTCAGATTCAAATTTTTCTAGTTCTTTGCTATGAGGTGGGTGGGAGTAAGCCTTAAAACCATAATTTTCATGAATATTGTTGTCTTTTAAATTGTTTAGAAAAATATAAGCTTTCCAACGCATGTTAGCGATAACGTTTTCTATTTTCTGTAACAGGAATAATTCGTAAATATATTTGTTTCATATATATGAAACATATATAACTGCTCAGTTAAGTGACAAACTTAAGAGAGAAATATATAATAACTACTCAAAGAAATTACAAACTTCAAGTTTTCTCTCTCTTTCTCTCTTTCTCTCTCTCTCTCTCTCTCTCTCTATATATATATATATATATATATATATATCCTTTGAGATTTGAAAAAGAAATCACTCGACCGGCGGTCGAGAGTGAGAGAAAATTTACTCGCCCCCAAATCATTTTACTCGATCAACTCTATTTTCTTAATAGTCGCATTATTTAAACATAGCTTGAATTGCTGACGGAAAAAAATAAATATTAATTAAAATGTTGAACGTATTAGAAACGATTTTGATTTTTAAAAAAATAATAACAACCAAATTTGATCTTTCCTCTTAATAATGCCATAAACACTTTGATGATAAAACTTTGTTTTATTAAGTTTGAGCCCTTTTAACATCATGATATGCTTCATTTTTTTTTTTTTTGGCTATTCAGTGGAAGTATTTAAATTCGTAATTTCTTTCTTCTGTGTGTGTTTTTTTTTTAATCATTTCACACCGAGCAAGGCAGAAACGCCACTGATGTGCAGGGGGTTACATAAATGTAGAAAGATTAATTAGAAAAGAGTGAGGAGTACAAGCTAGTTAGAAAGGAACAATAGAAATCTGAGAAAGCAGGTGCAATGACAGATACATGGGCGGAGAGAAAGTGAAGATTATACAGGAGGAGGGGAGAGAGTTAGAGTCCAGTGGTTAGTAGGTGAGTATTAACTTTGCTTTTAAATTTCTGGAGGTCGTAGCCGTCAGGAAAGCGAGAATACGGGAGTGAGTTCCACAGGCGGGAAGTGCGAGAGAGGAAGCTGCAGGAGTAGAATTGTCGTCTGCATTTGGCTAACCTGACTGTGAATGGGTGGGACCCAGTTTCCAGTCTGGTTGCACGGGTAAACACCTGTTGAGGAGGCATCAGTGACTTAAGCTCATCCGAGCAGAAGCCATGAAAGTATTTATAGAAGAGACAGAGGGAGGCCACATTTCGACGATGGGAAAGTGGCTGCAGTCGAATCGCCAGATCAGTGCCTATCACATTACAGACTCTCCTTTGGAGCCTGTCAAGAACACTGAGGAGTGTAACTACAACTTCCCTCACAAAGATAAAAAAATAACAAATCTGATTTTCTCAACAATTTTCTATAAAAAAGTTACTTGTATAATTTGTTTTTGGTGCGTGATTGAAAGAAGTATGCTTATTTTTTTTCTTTCTTTTAAATATTCATTTTTACTTTTCCTAAGCGGCGATTGCAAGTTTTTTAATCGACCGCGGGTGAGTAAAATAATAAACTTTAATCGCCTGATTAAATTTTTAATCGACTGAATCGATCCGGCGAGTGAAACCTCAAAAGTTATATTGAACAGGAGTAGAGGTGATCACCTTGTTTCTTGTTTAGGAAGGGGTTCCCGGTCTTTCTACCTCTTCCTTCGGTCTTAGTGTTAGTTCACTTGGAAGCTCTTTGCTGTTTAGTGAGTATGGTGTCAATGTCTCTCCATTCTGAGGGTACCCGTTTTGCAGTTTCCTAGTTGCTGCTTCCGACTGGTAATTAGGAGCCCGAACTCTTGCGTATAGTCTTGAGAGGCTGCTCTGATCAACAGTTGAATAATATCGGGGTTCCTGTAGTGCCATATCGCGCATGGACGGGCGTCCCTTCATGAACTTCCGGTGGGCAATCCCCAGGCCACATTATGTTGCAGGCTGCGCCAGTCTCCATTCCTCACATGCTGCATATAGTGACCAACTGATTCCACTCTAGACCTCTCTCCTCAACCAAAACACCATGAAAAAAAAACAAACAAAATACCAAAATCAAACCAGCTACTCGGAAAACGACCAAACCTGTCTGTGTCTCTTTCACTAACATACGCGGTATCCGCACTAACTTTTATAGCGTAGAATCATTCCTCCAAACTAACTCACCTGATATCTTAGCCCTATGTGAAACTAACCTTGACCCGTCTATCCCCTCTTCTGAGTTCTATATTCCTGGTTACCTTCCCCTCTCCAGGAAGGACTCCAACGTTCATATGCATGGGCTTGGTGTATATGTCAGAGAACACCTCCCCCTAGCTAGAGTAACATCTCTTGAATCCCTGGACCAATTTTTCATGTGCTTCCGTCTCTCACTTCTAAGCTTTGTTAACTATCTTTTCTTCCTCTACTGCTCCCCCTCCTCCTCTGACTGTTCAGTAGTTGACAGCATCTCTGACAATATTGACAAGGCCATTTCTTCTCGCCCATCTGCCCATATTTTCGTGTTTTGTGACTTTAACGCCCACCACACTAAGTGGCTGGAAAACTCTGTAACCGACCCTGCTGGTGTCCACACCATTAATCTTTCAATCTCCCAATCTCTTACGCAAGTGGTGGACTTCCCCACGCGTTTCTCCAATAGCCCTAACGGAAGGGACTCGCTTCTAGACCTCTGTTTCACTTCCACCCTAAATACTTGCACCGCCAGACAGCTCTGCTCTCTCGGAAATTCTGACCCCGCCGTAGCTTCTGTCAACATCTCGTTCTACTCCACCCCTACCCAAGAAACCCAGACCAACAGAATATCCTACTGCTATCAAAGAGCAGACTGGGTTTCGTTCCGTGACTTCCTCCGCGACGTCCCTTGGAACAATGTTTTTAGTCTTCCCATCGAAGACTGTGCATCAGAGGTCTCCTGCTGGGTTAAGGCTGGCATCGATGCTTTCATCCCTGCCAGGAAATTTCAGCTTAAATTCCATTCATCTCCCTGGTTCTCGCCCGCTTACTTGGCCGACATTGCTCACCGGAATCACTTCTTTCGGCTTTATCGTAGCCACGCGTCGGACCAAAACAGATGGCTCTTCGCCTCAGCTTGTAATAAGTGTAAAAAGATACTTAACGAAGCTAAGATGCTGTTTGCCGCCAGAATGAAGCAGCGCATAGCATCCTCTATGTTCGGTACCAAAGACTACTTGCGCCTCTGTAAAAGCGTGCTTAACAAGAGTAAGTCCTCAGTACCCCCACTAATCAACGAGTTTGAGGTCCTCACCTCCTCAGCTGACAAGGCTGAATGCTTCGTCCGTAGATTCTCGACCAATTCGAGTCTAGATTCGTCTGGAATCCATACACCCGATTTCCCATCTAGAACTGAGGCCCAATTGAATGACGTCCACATCACGCCCTCGCTGATTTCTAGCATAATCTCAAAACTGGACCCTCACAAAGCGAGTGGTAGGGATGGAATCCCAATCATAGTCTTGAGGAATTGTGCCCCTGAACTCTTCTCTATCCGTTCTAAGCTCTACAACTTCTGCCTATCTTCCTCCCGCTTTCCTGCCTGTTGGGAGTCTTCTTCTGTGGTTCCTATATTCAAGAACACTGATGAACCCTCGGATCCCGCAAATTACCGCCCTATCAGCCTTCTTCCGATCTTTGGTAAAGTGTTCGAAGCTATTATCAATGCCGAGGTCGTTCAGCATCTCACAGCTCACGGGCTCCTCTCGGACAAACAGTATGGCTTCCGCTTCATCAGGTCTACTGCTGATATGCTAACGACCATCACCGAGTATATATACCAGGCTCTCGACAAGAATGGTGAAGCTCGAACCGTCGCCTTGGATATCTCTAAGGCATTCGACAGAGTATGGCATATCGGCCTTCTACGGAAACTGCGAAGCTATGGCATAACTGGACTTTTGTTGGACTTAATCCAGTCATTCCTCCCTAACCGCACACTGAAGGTGGGAATAAAATAACCTACAAACGCGAGTGTCCCCCAAGTCTCTATCCTAGGTCCTACGCTCTTTCTAATCTACATCAATGATCTCCCCGATGCCATAATATCACAAGTAGGCATGTACGCCGATGATACCACAGTTTACTCTCGCCTAGATCAAAAATCTGGTGTTGCTGACAAGGCGAAGCTCGCTGCAGAGCTTGGAAAGGACCTCCAATCCGTGGTGGATTGGAGTAAGAAATGGCTCGTAAAATTCAATTCTTCCAAAACGAAGCTGCTGTCAATTAACCACCACAGACAACCGCACTTCTCTCCCATTAGTATGGAACAGGCTTGCCTCCCAGAGAGAAAAAACACTACGCCTGCTTGGCCTGATACTCTCAGCGGACCTCAAGTGGAATGACTACGTCGAATCCATTGCAAAATCCGCTGCTATGAAAGTCGGTTCTCTGTGCAGGGCCCGGAAATTTATTCTGTCTGAATATATCCTGCACTTATATAAATCTACCATCCGCCCGTGTATTGAATACTGCTACCATATCTGGTCGGGTGCCCCTGTTATTCTCCTCGGGGTTCTTGATAAAATACAGCGAAGATTCTGTAATGTGATTGATACCGATTTGGCTGACCGCCTGCAGTCACTCAACGGCGTGAGGTGGTTTCCCTGTGCCTCTTCTATAAATACTTTCATGGCTTCTGCTCTGACGAACTTAGATCACTGGTGCCCCCTAGATGTGAATTTGCATGAGATACTAGATTGGCAACTAGGTCCCACCCTTATACAGTGAAAACGATGAAATGTAACCGCAATTTCTACTCCAACAGTTTCTTTTCTCACACTTCCCGCCTGTGGAATTCCCTACCACATGCTTGCTTCCCCGACGGCTACAACCTCCAGGAGTTTAAATGTAGGGTCAATAGACACCTCTTAACACACTTTGACTCACACCCACTCTCTCCAACTCTCCCTATGTACATCCTAACTCGTCTATCACCCTCCTTCTGACATTTCCTATACCCAATCGCTCTATGTAACCCCCTGCGCTATAGTGGCAGTGGAATGCCTTGCTTAGAGTGACACGATCAATATATATGTATATACATATATTTAGTATATCGAGGCAGCAAGTAATTTTAAACTTATTGTGATCGTCCAGAATTACAGGCCATTCTGGACAATCACAATAAATTTAAAAAATTAACTAGTAATACCACAACCCAACTTAAAAAACATATTAATAAACTTATTATTGCAAGCAATGCTGAAATAGGATCCTATAAACTTCGAAAGATTATAGGTGATTATCAGCCCGGCTACCTTTATGATAAGGTAAAAATCCATAAAAAAGATCATCCCCTCCGACCTATCATTTCTCAAATACCCACACCAATATATAACCTTTCCAAAACATTTAACAAACTAATTACTCCCTAGCTTCCTGGTAAATATAGTATTAATTCCACGGACGAATCTTTACAGATTCTCCATTCCGTAAAACCTAAGAATCAAATAATTGCATCTTTGGATGTCCAAAACTTATTCACAAATGTTTCCGTCCAGGAAACAATTGACATCATTATCCGTGATGTATACAACCATGCTACTCTCCCATCAATCAATATTAAACCCACTATATTAAAAAAAAAAACTATTATTAGCATGCACCACACAAGTACCCTTTCACGATCCCTTAGACAATATTTATACACAAATAGATGGTATTGCGATGGGATCTTCTTTAGGTCCCCTATTTTCTAATTATTATATGGCAAATCTAGAAAATAAAATAATTAATGACAACAATAAACCCTCTATATATGTAAGATACATAGATGACATCTTCGTTTTAGCTAAGAATATCAATCAAATTAAATATCTTAAAAACAAATTTGAAAGTCACTCTGTCCTCAAATTTACATTAGAACTTAATATTAATAACAAACTCCCATTCCTTGATGTATTCATTGATTCTAGCACACATAAATGTACTACTTTTCTATATAGGAAACCAACTAGCATAAATTCGTGTCTTCTTAATTATAATAATGAATGCCCCCAACGATATAAGTCAGCTTTTATAAAAAACTTACTTCAACGCACACAAATGATATCTTCTTCCAAATCTATATTTTATAAAGAATTACACAACATTAAGCAAACACTAGTCAATAATGGATTTCCTAACTCCGTTATTGATCAACAAATTGAAATGTATCTCAACAAAATTGACAATAGCTCTAACAATGATAATATTAATAATAATGGTTTACATCAAAATAAACATAACACTATTAACTTATACTATTGCAACCAAATACATAATAATTATAAACAAGATGAAAAAACTCTCAAAAACATAATACGTAGAAATGTTAAACCAGTCGAACGTAATAATCAAATTAAACTCATTATATATTATAAAAAGTTTAAAACAATTGACCTCATAGTCTATAATAACCCAACAAGCACTAAACTAAATTCTCTACAAAAAACCAATGTAGTGTACCAATTTACATGCCCATTCAGAGATTGCATCTCTGATAATAATCAAAAACCTAGTACATATATTGGTTTTACTACATCCACGCTCTCCCGTAGACTTACATGTCATCTTTCTGATCAGAGTACTATTAAACAACATTTCTCTGAAAAACATAAACATGTAGGTAATATCAGACAGATTTTGGTCAACAATACGGTAATCCTTACTCATACACACAGTAAGAGGAACCTGCAGATATTGGAGGCCATGTACATCAAATCAAAACAACCAACACTCAATAAAATCAACTTTAAAACAGGAAATAACATATTACATTGCATTTGACTACACGGTTTTGTTGTCATTTCGCGCTATCCCGCTGTGTGACGTCATAAAACCGCATCGCAAACTTAAGAACTGCGTTTATTATTTTTGGTAACTATTGCCGTTGCCAAGCGGAGTTTTATGTCAACACAAAATAATATCGTCGGTGATGGTGGATTTTATTATATTTCAGTTTAAATAACCTCTCTGAAGATGGCTCATGTGAGCCGAAAGCTTAGAAGAAAACCAATAAATAATTATCCAAATGTTGGAGAATTTTTGTCTTTATTTTCACCTGAAATTAAAGCAAAAATACGACGTTTAGAACGGCTCATGATTAAACATAATAGACATTCATTGTCCCTTATATTTAACAGCGTATGTTTAGAAAAAAAAAATATATATATATACAATTATGAAGGTTTCATTAAAAATGACAGGCAAAGTGTAATGCTTATGTTTTTTATGTACATTTTCATGTCATGACTTTTTTTTTACTGTAGACATAAATTATACACAATTGTTCAAATATTTTGTTTAACCGAGCGCTTTCGGCTATACTTTTTGACATTATCGAGGATTGATATCATTTTGCCTGTAACAGAATGTATATAGTGTTATGAATGTTTGTAGCAAATTGTGTGTGTATGCTATGCACCGAACACAGTATACACGTTTTTAGCGTGTTTGTAGTTGGTATTAATTTAAATTATATTATGCAATACATATTCTACTAACCCTCTGACGAGAAGATAACAGCTGCGAAAGTCGCAGAGATAAGTTGTATGTCTAACTTTATTTGTTGCTGTTAATGCTTTCTTACTGAACACATTATTTAATCTACGATCAATAATTGAACAGCACTAGAAAGAATAATACAAGATATCCGAACGGGGGAAGATCTAGCCCCGTAGATGACGTAAAACCTTCATTTCTAAATTTTTTGAAAGTTAACCAGACCGGCATCTAGCTGAAGAAGAGCATAGATCACAACTTCTGAAAGGTTGTGATGATAACAACAAAGACGTGCCTCTTTTACACAATATAAATAATGCAGAGGTCAATTCTCGAAGGAAAAACCTACATATTTAATTTTAAATGGCAATGTCTGGAAATAAATTTGTTGTGATATTCTTGAAACTCTTATGTAAAGAAAATTAAGGAAATGATTTTTCTGAAAATTGTCGTAACGTGGCACACAAGTCCAGTTTGTCGATAACTGCATGATGAAGTTGCCCAATTTATTTTTTAATAAACGGAAATGATACATATGGAGTAGCTAGATGTGCTCTGTGGTGCAGTGGATATCGGCTCGAAAGGAGAAATCGGAGAACCGAGTTCGAATTCCAGTTGAATTCGTTGCATTCACACACAGACACAAATACCCTTTGTAAAGGTATGAATCTGTCGATTCTCCCTCCAGCTAGGAATTAAATAGCTGGACACATTGGACTATATAGCATTAGTTGCTAACTAGTTTATCGCAGAAAGTAATAGTAACCTACTGTTCAATTAGCTTCTGCCCAGTTGTCATGTCGCTCTTTCCCTTAGAGATAGGCAAGTTTTGTTCGATAAAAGAAAAGATTACTGGACTGTTATGTGATATCTCTCCTCCTTTATGGCAGCGAGTGCTGGACAATCTTCTCAAAGATAAATGGGAGACTCGAAGCAACAGATATGTTTTTCTACAGAAGGATGTTGAGTATACTATGGACCGAACATGTGAGAAACAATTAGGTTTTGAAGAGGATGCAAACGAAAAGAAAAATTATACTTGTCATCAGGAAGAGACAGCTGAGTTTTCTGGGACAGATAATGAGGAAAGATGCTTGGAGAATATGATACTCACAGGAAGAATAAGAGGGAAAAGAATACATATGAAAACAGCGTGAGCCGTACTTGACGGCCTTGAGCAAGTGAATGGCTTAGCGAGGTTTTGGGAAGATACCAAGAGGAAAAACATTAAGAGGTACAAGGAATAGGGCGAGTGAAAACCATGATCGCTTAAGTCCCGAAAGGACAGGGCGTATAAAGAAGTAGAATGACATACAAATACGCACACACATTGATGTTGAGGTCCTAACTACCATTAACCGCAGAATTATCAATGCGCTCGATAATGAATTTATTATAACATTGATTGCTCTAGGCATCACAAAGGCCGTTAATAATGCGTGACATAGGGAAATGGTAAACATCTGTTCCAGCTATAACATCTCTATTGTTTTTATTATTTCTATCAAACAGGTCAATGAAGTCGTTGTTTGAAGCCTATGTTATCAGTGCAAGCGTTCCCTACGGCTCTCTCTTCGGTATCAGCCTAAAGACATTCGGACGTCGTTGTGAGTATTAATGAAGACGTTAGCACTGTTCAGGCGTACGTATTCAAAAGTCAAGATGACTAGAACCTGGCAAATGATCTCTTTTCTTACTTAACTTCATCAACATCATAAGGAAAGATGTTTTATTGTATTCAGTATCTCCCGAAACAAACTAGTAACTATTCATCGTTACAAAGCAGACCTTGTATCTTTTCGTGTCGTGATGAAAGGCTTTTTTTTTCTAAATATTTATTGGGACTCAAATTCTTCTGAAAACACAACAAATCCTATATAAGACCAATACTTATGGATCGAAAAAAAATAGTCGTTTTCTTTGTTTCTTTTCTTTTAACTTCAAACAAGAAAATAAAGTCACTAAGACGAAAGGGATTGCTCAGTGGTAGTAAATATATAAAAAAATTACTATTAAGGAGAGAAAAGCATAAACGAACAGGAATTAAAAAACACAAGATAACGATTGACGTTGCATTTACATTTTTGATAATCAAGTTTCAGTCATTTAAGTGCCATACGTGATACATGCTTTGGGCGATCATATCTCGAAAGAGACATGACTGACTGGTCAGAAGATTATCCCGCAGTAGGTTGCCATTGCTTTCTGCGGTAGACTGGTTGCCAGCCAAGGCTAAAGAACCCAGTCTCTTCTATTATTTAACCTATGACTGGAAGGAAGAGACGGATTATTACCTTTTCCAAGAGTATTTGTGCGTAAGTGAATGCATGGAATTCAACTGGAATTCGAACTCGGTACTTCGATGTGTTGTTCCGAGTCGATATCCACTGCACCACAACGCACATCCAGCATCACAACGTACATGAATTATAAGAAACAAGAAGATGGAAGTGATATCCACAAGCGTAAAATGTGAGAGAAGAAAATATTAGCATAGAACTTACGGTTGCATCTAGCCATTTCAGTTCCAAGATGATGAGACTTTTGATGAGTTAATGAAGCATGGAGGAAAGTTTATCAGAACAGTTACCATGATATTACTTATAGAAGAGGAACAGATATAAGCTACGTTACGCCGGTGAGCAATTAGCTGAAGCTGAGATACGAGGTTAGGGTCAATAACATTGCAGATTATTCTTTTCTCTCGTGCTCCTTCCTCCGTCCATTCCACTCTCATCAGTATTCTCATCCTTCTCTTCCCCACTTCCTGACACCCCCTATAACACCCTCTTTCTCATTACTTTCTTCCTATGTAACCCCCTGCACAACAGTGGCAGTAAAATGCATTGCTTTGGGCGATATGATTATAAAAAAAAAGAAAAAAGAAAGAAGGACCAGATCAAATGGGACAGCAATATTAAAAGCAAGGGCGAATGGTGTGTTCATGAATATGCAAGAAGTAGGTTCCAGGTCCTCCCTAGAACTGTTACCTAGTCACCTGGGAGAACGCTTTCCCCGGTTACTACAAAGTTAACCTCTTCAAGTCTAGCGTCTATTGCAATATATCGTAAATATCCTCGTAATCAACACTTCTTATCTCCTCCCCCTTCTCGGGTGTACATGCAATAAACTCATTCAATTACTTTTAACTTTCAGTGTCTGTTAGGTTTTGCAATGTGAGAAAAATTATAACAATTACGAACACACGCACATATAACAGACACATCAAACACATACAGACAAGCAGAGATAGCATGCATAAAACATATGTATAAATACACAAATCACACACACACATAGCATACACATGCATGAACAGACTCACATCCCGCGCATGGACACTCATAAATTGCAAACGCCAGACACTTCACACCACACACATTAAAAACGCAACAGACACGACACACACACACAAGCATAATACATGTACATACATTCCAACCACATATGGACAAACTACATATACATAAAAAATATACCCGCGCAAACTCTGTACACATGAAGCAACAATGCACTCACAACCTGCACATGTTGAAACACACACCATAAATGCACGCGCGTGCGCGCGCGCGCACACACACAAACACATACCACACTCATAGGAAGATTCTTTGAGGGAAAGAGTGTCTTATTGTGCACAGATACAACAAGATGTCATGCAATAGATATCTGATGTATTTGAAAGAGCACACACAGAGCCTCACCCCGTTTATATATATATATATATATATATATATATATCATCTGTATATATATCATCTGTATATACATCATCTGTATATATATATATATATATATATATATATATATATATATCTGTAAATTCAGATAAAACTTAAAGAGGATATAGCCAATCAAAACATGTCATTTCAAGACATGCATTCTCAGCCTCATTAAATCAAAGAATAAGGAAAATGTTTAACCCTAGAAGTTTGCTCTAGTAAAGGAATGGGTTGGGGAAAATTGTCTTTTATAGACTATACTTTAGAACATCTACAAACTACTATAAAATTGTACTTTTTGTTTCGACATTGAAACTACTCATCAGGTAGTAAATAATGATGGTAATAAAGATTTTATTGAAAGATATTTTAAGAAAAAAATCACTTCTTTAATTTTTGGAAATCTTTTTGTACGAAATTAATTTCATACATGCACGTTTATTTTTCTATGATTCTGTCGGTTTCACAGTATAGTAGGGTCAGTTGGGTACCCTCTGTAGAAAATTACCACCATAATGGAATTTAATTCTCCAGAAATTTAGAAAAGGCATGATGCACATCTTAATATTCATGTCGAAGCTCCGACACAGATATTTTAGAGTGTTTGCGTGTAAATCTAAGGGCATTTGAATGAGTCTAATGCTGATTACAAAAAGTGTTTTGAATGATCACTTGTGATAACAACGTTATTCATCTTCTGCAAACTCAACACGAAGGCCTGCATCAAAATGCCTTCCTGGGTAGTGCTGCTCTGGTCCAAGAGGGTTACTGATGGAAGATTCTATATCAAGCAACTGTTTTTTTTCTTCATGCCACACAAGCAAGAAAATTCAGTCATGACTGTCAGGCAATTTGTATGACCACATTCAACCCTTACATACGGCCACCTGACACCCAAGATCGCAACCCCCCTTGATTATTATGTGTTGAAGGCAGTTCAGCGAGGGACCAACAAAAGTCATTGTAACACCAAAGATGAAATGAAGACATGGGTTATAGTAGCATTCACCAACTTAAACAAGGAAATCACCTACAAGAGTTGCAGGAGATTCGGAAGTCGTCTAGAGACCGTGGTTAAAGCTAATCGTGATTTTATTGAATGAATTTATTTTTTCGTATTGTTGTTTTTGCGAAATTTTAATAAATATGTCTTTTAAAATGTGTTGTCGGTGTTATTTTTATTTTTGCGCAATTTAGACGAAAATCAATCCATCGCATCCTATATATATATATATATATATATATATATATATATATATATAATCAAAAGAGGATAAAAATTTAAAGGATAATAAACAATATAAAAGCAAAAAAAGTATATTCATATGAGCAGAAAAAGTTTTTGTTAGAATATCCTTAAATAAATGTACTAAAGTCTGTAATGAGTATTACAGCCATCTATATATGACTAGCAGTATAGCCCGGTGTTGCACGGGTGTACTGAAAGCTTTAAAACTAATCCATGGTCCTGGAGCTGACACTCTTTGGACGTTGGCACGAAAGACTAAAAAGCAATAGCTGTTTCCAGTTAAAGCGAAACCGTAGACTGAAAGAAAAATGAATGGATGTAAGTCAAATTTTGATTTCCTGGTATCGATAACAAAAAAGGTTTTTTTCGTCGTAAACTGAATTTTGAAGGTTAAATAAGTCCTCTGAGTAAATGGTATCATGGCTGAGACTAAGAGCTACAATTATACCTACTTAGAGCCAAACCCGAAGCAAAAACTAAAATAAACGTGCTGAAAAAATACAGACATACAGACAGATAAACAGACACACAAACAACCATCTTGCCTTTTATATATATATATATATATATATATATATATATATATATATATATATATATATATATATTATCGATTTTCTGCACTATTGTAGCAACTGCAATCTTGAAACTTCTGAATATCGTTTCTTATGTCTTTGTCTATGAGTATATCAAATTTGATTAAAATCGGACCACTCCTTCTATAATCCGATTTTTTCGATTATCGATTTTCGATACTTATCGGGGGTACCTCGACACAAAACCTAGCTAAGAACACTTGCAGATGCTTATAGTACAACTGTGTTATTTTTCCAGAAAATCTGTTCAGCCGTTTCGGAGTGTGTGTCCGTTATAGCTAACGGACACACACACACACAGACAAAGTTCCATTTATAAATAAGTTTAGATGTGCGTGGGCAACTTAAGGTGGTGTAATGGTTAGCATGCTTGTCTGGCTAGGACCATTAAAATTGTGTATTAATTTCGATTTTCCCTGAAAGTCCCATACTTTCGGATTTGTGTCACGTCTAAGTTGCTCGTAGAAAATTACTCTATACAATGTGCGTTGTGCTGTGAGGACGTGAGTTGTGGTTTAATGGATATCGGCTTGAATGAGAAATCAGAGAGTCGAGTTCGAATTCTAGTTGAATTCGTTTCATTCACTTATTTTGCAAAGATATTAATCCATCTCTTCTCCCTCTTGCTATGGGCTAAATAGTATGACAGAATCGGTTCTATAGCCTTGGGTAGCAACCATTCTACCACAGAAAATAATTAGAATTATTAGAATTCTATTAAAATATTAGAAGTAGTACAAACTAATGGATTGGCAGTCCACTGTTTCTAGTTATTTACTTTATTAAGATTGTCCGATACTATAGTAATATTTTTATTATAAGTTTATAACAACAACATCGTTTATTGCAACACAAGGGCCGTTTAGTTTTAGTACTATCTACTTGTCAGGCAGTGAAATATTTTTTTCTGTTAAAAGCTTAAAAACAAAACAAAATATTTTTTACTAAATCCAGACAATTAAGGTGGGAAGCATGTTCGGAGGGTTTGTCTCAGTGAACCAATAGAAAATCAAGTCATGATATATAGGAGAAATTTGACTGCAATTTGATTTTCACAATAATGATCTAACATTGCCTGATGACGAGGTAAAAATCTCGAAACATATAAATATCCGTGTCGCAGTATAACTATTTGAAACTCAAATTAAAAAAAAAATTAATCACATGTATATATATATATATATATATATATATATATATATATATATATATATAAGTCATCCACTTACAAGCCTTTTCCGAAATATCACAGCTTATTACTTTGGCTAGACATCACTTGCTTCCAGATGTGATCGACCCTTGACCGATTTTCGTATCAGTGCATATTCCCTAAGATATCGGCTCATGAAATGAGAAAGGGGGAAATATTAGCGTAATATATATATGCGGTGTATACACATGCCAGCTGAAGAGTAATGCGTAAATCTCAGAAGTGCTAGTTGTTTTAAAATTGTTCCTCTCTAGAGAGATGAATCGTAATGAGAGAATAATTTATTAGTCATATGAGTAAGAGATAGAAAGAGAGAAAAAGATACATAATGAACAGACAAGAATAGATAGATAGATAGATAGATAGATAGATAGATAGATAGATAGATATTGAACAGACTGAGATAGATAGATAGATATTGAACAGACTGAGATAGATAGATAGATATTGAACAGACTGAGATAGATAGATAGATAGATAGATAGATAGATAGATAGATAGATAGATAGATAGATATTGAACAGACTGAGATAGATAGATAGATAGATAGATAGATAGATAGATAGATAGATAGATAGATATTGAACAGACTGAGATAGATAGATAGATATTGAACAGTCTGAGATAGATAGATAGATAGATAGATAGATAGATAGATAGATAGATAGATAGATAGATATTGAACAGACTTAGATAGATAGATAGATAGATAGATAGATAGATAGATAGATAGATACTGAACAGACTTAGATAGATAGATAGATAGATAGATAGATAGATAGATAGATAGATAGATAGATAGATAATTATTAATATGTCTTATATGTATTACGGATATGCGTTGTGGTGCAGTAGATATCGACTCGGAACGACAGTTGAATTCCTTGCATTCACTTACGCACAAATACCCTTGAAAAAGGTATTAATCCATCTCTTTCATCCAGTTATGCACAAAACAATAGGACAGATTGGGTTCTATAGCCTTGGCTGGCAACCAGTCTACCGCAGAAAGCAATGGTAACCTACTGCAGGATAATCTTCTGCCCAGTCAGTTTTGTCTCCTGCGAGACATGATCGCCCAAAGCGTGTATCAAGCATGGCCCTTAACTGACTGACTTATTATGTATTCTCGTTTCGGCATAAATGCGCAAGAAGAAACACACGTCGACACACGCTTTTGCATGCACGCTCATGCTTCTACACAGACACACTTAAACACACAGACAATTGTGCATAATTATATTTGTGTGTTTTGTATGTGTGCTGTGTGTTTGTACCTGTATGTCTGTCGATACAATCATGTGCCTAATATGTTATATAAGGAAATGATTGCTGAATCTGTTTATTCAATACAACTATATTCCTAAAGCAAATGAAAGAAATGACAGACAACTAAGTAAAATCAAAATCAAAACTAACAATATTTCGACTTTTCTGAAAATCAGAACTGAGAAATATAAGAAACACAAAGCCGAAATATCCGCTCAAAATTCAGTCGTTTTGTTTTTTTTTTTGTTTTTTTTTTGGCGCTACTCGTTCTTATTTTCTTCTACTTCCTTTTCCTTTTCCTTTTTTTTTACTTATTTACATCGTTCTATGCAAAAGAGAAAAAATCTTCAAGCATTGTCTTATCTATTTTTATGGTTTTGTTTTCGTTTATGTTTTTGCAGATATTGTTGTCAATGAGGTCTCTCGTTTTCTGTTGGTTGATGTGTCCTTGTGTCCGTATAGTTACAATACATTTTAGTATACTGTGAAGGGCAACTTTAATAACTTATTTTCGATATTGTCATTGTCAATGAACTTTCTCATTTTCTGTTATTAGATGTACTCCTATGTGGGTGAGCGGATGTTAGTGCACTGTGAGAGAAAATTTTGGCAGCTTATTTTAGATGTTGTAATTGTCAATGATGTCTCTCATTTTATATTATTAAATGTACTCCTATGTGGGTGAACGGATGTTAGTGCAATGTGAGAGAAAATTTTGGCAGCTTATTTTAGATGTTGTAATTGTCAATGAGGTTCTATCATTTTATATTATTAAATGTACTCCTATGTGGGTGAGCGGATGTTAGTGTATTGTGACAGACAATTTTGGCAATTTATTTAGATGATGTAATTGTCAATGAGGTCTAACATTTTCTATTGGTATATGTACTCCTATGTGGGTGAGCGGATGTTAGTATATTGTAAGAGACAATTTTGGCAACTTATTTTAGATCTGTTCATAGTCAGTGAAGTCTCTCATTTCCTGTTGGTATATGTGATCCTGTGTTTGCGATGGGGTGAAAACATCAACGAAAAAGTAAATGAAAAAACAACACATGAAAATTATATCAAAAGCAGGTATATATAAAATAAATTGATAATATTGGCCATTCACTTGTCTGTAATTGTAATTTAATGCATGTGCTTCAAAAATCACCAAACATATTATAATGTAAAGCGAACATATAAATCTTCTGCTTTAACAACGTTCCAATAAGTGCTAAAACATTATATGAACAAGAAAACACGTCATATTCATTAAAAAAGAAAACAATTTATTCAGAAGAAAAATATTAATCTACCCCGCCGTTTTTTACTAATATGACCTTTCCTAATGGAAGCAATACTTTCCCAAATCAACACGCACCGCAAAGATATAGTAAAATCCATAGAAAACGGTTAATTTCCATTTTTTAGCGTCTCATAACATAATATTATACTGCACATAAAAAAATTATAGTGAAACATGAACGATGACGTTTTTTAAATGTTTAACTTAATTTCAACACTTTGCCTTAATAAAGTCCGTCGCGGGACGCGACGTGTGGGCTAGAAAAATATGCTTTTCTTCTTGTATTCTTTATTTTCATATATATATATATATATATATATATATATATATATATATATGTGTGTGTGTGTGTGTGTGTGTGTGTGTGTGTGTGTGTGCCTTTAAGTATTGGATTGTATCTGGTATATTTAACCCTTTTTGACCCAGTGTTCTCAGGTTATAAAACACTAAATTCATTTAAAAATCACAACAATTTTTCTTCCAACCGGGCAATATTTGGAAGGTAATTTTATTGATGAATCAATATGTTCTCACTACCTATATATAATCATGGTTTTATATAATGATTCATACCCAATATGTTTTACAGTTTTTTATGCTCTCCTGAAACTAGGACACTCGGTTAAAATTGGCTAACAGCGTCTACCGTGAACTATTAACAAAATAAAAAAAAACGAATATTTGCGAACATATGTTTATACATATCGACTACCAGGGTTCAGATGAATCGTCCTGAGCCGAGACTCATTTTTAAGAATGTCTTGAGGGTTAAATCGATGGAAAATATTTCTCATGGTTGCTTATCGTGTTTTCTGGACTTGACAGCACTTGTTTTTGATTATTAAAATTTCGAATATAATATAAAACCTAAGTTAACCTGGTTTATATGTATTAAAATCTTGTAATTTAAAAAAACCCGAGTAAATAACAACGTTTAACTTTGGTTTGTAGATACATTGGGCAAAATAAAAGCATTTCGCCCTGAAATAGTTCATCAGATGACGAAAAGTTTCGGTAAAGTCTAAGTATAGTTTTCCTCTTGTCTCTATTTTATTCAAATTGTATTTTCTACAGATTACATCTGAGAATATTTACACTCATTTGTCCTTACGATATTTACATTATTCGGACTATTGTCTTTATCATTGTTGATATTTGCACGATGTTTTGGCCGTTGTACGCTCTTGCCTTCTTGCCTTCGAACCGAACCCTATATGACAATCACTGGCATATATCATCCTCATTCCTTGGGTAAAGCATCGTTTGGAAATCCTGAATTATCTCCCTTTAACTCTGCAAGTTACTTGTTGAACTCACAACTGTAAGAGTTTAGTCAAGAACTAACCTATATCCACTATATCCACTGGACCATGTGTTCTTAAGGACAAGAACAACTGAATTTTTGGGACTAATAAACCTAATGTCAAGTAATATTGTTTTTTACCAGAGTTCATATTGCAATTTTTTTCTGTCAATGGTTTTCTCTAGTATTTCTCTTAATTTTTTTTACCAGATCTAAGGATTTTATCTGGTATTCCGAATTACTGGTTCCTATATTGTGCGCATCTCTATGCTTGATCGGGTTAGGATATTTTTGAAGCCTAGCATATGTGCTGATTCCTTAAGTTTACGTAGTTTCCATTTGTTGTTGTTTACTGTAGTTTCTCGTATATATATATATATATATATATATATATATACGAGAAACTACATATATATATATATATATATATATATATATATATATATATATAAGTTTTTTGAATAAATAAATCATTCGTACAATTTTTGTATAATTTATGTTCTGAAAAGAAAAACATAATTAAAAGATCACACGACAAATTATATAAAAATATAGCTGAAGCACCTTGTCTGCCATTTTTAATAAAACTTGCGTAAAAGAAGGGTTGTTACATAAATAGATGATACATACATATATGTGTGTGCGTGGGGGTCTGTATGTTAGTGTTGGAGTGAATGTGTATAAATTTTATGTAACAGAAAAACGTTAAAAAAAGTCTCCGTCCAATTTTACCACACGCTTTGCCCTGAATGTAAATTGGAGGTTTATTTCTCTTTACTGTTTTGAAGCAATAAAGTCATTTCCAAAAAATTCCTACATATTAATATAATTAGAAGAATGTATTTAAAAACTCACATATAGAGAGCAAACATATTCAAAAGCTGTTCTTAAACAAGATGAAAGAATTCACGACATGAGAATGGTTAACAAAAATATATATTTACTAAAAATGCTTTTAAGGAAATATAAAAACGATTCCAAACAGTTAAACCGGTTTCTACAATCTCTAGAATCATAGTAGTAAAAATCAAAACAAAAATGTTGAATATTATACTTAGTCAAGTATAATATACAACATTAAAATAATGTTATATGCAATGTATATATATATATATATATATTTGTATATAAAACTATTTTGACGTTTTACATTATTATATATATATAATATAATATATCATGTAAATAATAATAATAATAATAATAATAATAATAATAATAATAATAATAATAATAATAATAATAGGAAAATCAAAGTCAAGGATAAAGCTCTTGAACAAATGAAGCAACGCTGGCAAAACAACCCTCTGCATGGCCAATATCCAGAAGATGCTAATAAATCCAATGTTGATAAAGTTAATACTCATCGATGGTTACGTGCATCTGGATTAAAGTCCGAGACTGAAGGCTTTATTCTTACAGCGCAAGACCAAAGCCTTTTCACTACGAACTTTCAGACAAATATTATATATGATAATGTGGATCCAAAATGCAGGTTCTCTGATAAATACCAAGAAACAATAGACCGTCTTACCTCAGGATGTTCTGTACTTGCTCCAAAGGAATATAAAAATCGACACGGTAGAGTGGGGCAATATTTACATTGGACAATGTGCAAACACTATGGAAAATCTGTAAACAAACACTAGTATGAACATCACCCAGCACCGGTTACTGAAATAGAAGATGTCACCATTCCATGGGATTACACCATCTACACAGACAGAAAAATTGAAGCAAATAGGACGAACATTATTGCTAAAAACCAGAAAGGGAAAAACTTTTCTATTAATTGATATGGCTTATCCAGCGGATTGTAACGTAGCAACCAAGGAATTCGAAAAAGGGTCAAAATATAAAGACCTGGAAACTGAAAAAGAAAAAATGTGGAAATTGAAGACAAGAACGTGCCATTGATAATGGGTGTAGTTGGAATGATAAAAGTTGGAACAAAACAACACATTCATAGTATCCCTGGAAACTCCAGCTTAAGAGATATACAAAAAATGTCTTGTTAAGTACAGCACACAAACTAAGGAGAACGTTGTCTATGTAACGCTAGGGATGATAGGGGAGATATAAAAAACATGAAATGGAGCAATAAGGACACACCACGACCTGCCTTATGTCTTTCCGCTGACTTGGTTTGTAGTGCGACAATAGCAGAAATCGAAATACGATGAAAATGACAATAATCATTAATAATAATATAATACAATATCAGAATACCCTTAAATGCAATATATATATAATGTGACTTCTATTAGGCTATCCCTCCGTTACACCTATTACACGTACATTGACCGATTGAGACTAAATTTTGGGGTGATGAACAAACACATAATTGGGTAAAACGCACAGATGGTTTTACTAAAGAGATTAATTTAATAGAATAAATTTTTATTAGTTTCTTTTGAAACCCTTACCTTTGTAAAACCAATTTTTATTAGTTTCTTTTGAAACCCTTACCTTTGTAAAACCAATTTAATTAACAATACCGTATACTGTGAAGATTGCATCACGTGTCAGAGAGATGGCTGGTAGAACTTTATGTACTCAGATTTTTCAGCGTTTAAGTGATAATCAATATAATCTTTACTCAAAACTGAATAAATGCGCGGGCTACATAACCGGGAAAACTGCTGGGCTTTTATTTTTGTTTCTTCAGATATTGCTGAACCTGACATGTTAACGTCGTAATATAAATGATACTGTCTGTTCGGAAATAGATAAACTAGTATTAATATTATATTGTACTGAATGTCAAATGTAAGTTGTTTCTATTTTATTGTTTTCAATCAATAAATTTTATACACACACACACACATATATATATATAATTTGCAAATGGAAAATATATATATATATATTCTTCATTTGTTACGCGTAGTAAATCGTTTACAAATGAAGAATATTAAAAAGTTCTTCAATATAATTTTATTGAACACTTTTTACAAATGTGCAGTTCTAATTTTATTATGACCAAAAACTAAGTAATTAAACCATATATATATATATATATATATATATATATATATATATATAATTGCAAGAATATAGTTAAAGACTTACATGGTAAAAACCAATAATAGTCAGGATTTGAAAACATCTACTGCCACTGGTAGTAATGGGTAGCAGCTCGGATTAATGAACGTAAAGAGGAGTCGAATTCTAGTCGAGTTCTTTGCATTCACTTAGGTGCAAATACACTTGGAAAATGTATGAATTGATATATTTTCTTTAACTATAGATGGACAACATACAGCGTCCTATAGGCTTGAAAGATTACCGGTCTAGAAGATCAACTCAGAATTTAAACCTCCAACCATGGGTTAAAGATTCTCACCAACCCGAGGTTTGGTCAATCAAGGAGCGGATAATAAGACGATAGACTGTGTCCTATATTCTTAGGTTGCAAATGGTCTTGTAGAATGAAAACTAAAACCTCTAGCCATGTGTTCAAGAGCCACACCAACCGAAAATTTGCCAAGCCTTGTGAGTACGGCTACATTAATGTCAGCATAGTATAGAAGGTCAACGTAGAATTTAAATCTCCTACTATGGGTTACTAACAATCAATTTTCCAGGTATTCTAATTACGGCTACACTAAAGAAGGCATGGTCGATCAAGAAGCAAATAATAGCAGGGCTGATTGGAGCCTATTGCCTCGGGTGTAACCGGTCTAGAAGATCACTCTAAGTTAAAACCTCCAGCTATCGGTTCAAGATTACTCTGACAAATTTGACAGTCATTTTGAATAGGGCTACACTAATGAATACAAGGTTTATCTAGGAGTAGGTAATAGCAGATATGAGTGGAGGCTATAGCCTTGGGTGTTAACCGGTCTAGAAGGTCAACTATGAATTAAAACCTCCTGCCATGTGTTCAAAACCCTCACCAACCGAAAATTTGCTAAGCCTCATGAGTACAGTTACATTAACGAAGGCATAGTCTATCAAAGAGAGAGTAATAGCAGGGTTGATTGGAGCCTATAACCTTTGTTGGTAACAGGTATATAAACTCAGATTTAAAGCCCCCAGTCAAGGGTTAAAGAATATCACCAACCCGCAAAAGTACAGTTACACTAATGAAGAAGCAGGTAATAGCATGATAGAATGGATCCTACAGCCTTAAATGAGAACCGTTCGAGGCGAACAAAAAACCGCCAGCCATATGTTAAACAGTCTCACCAACACAGAATCATCCAGGCCTTGTAAGTACGGCTACACTAATAAAAGCATGATCAATCAAAGAGTGGGTAATATTAGGTTGGCAACTAAGTCCCCAGTAATTTTTTAATTTTAAAATCTATCTTTCTCAAATAAATCAATTTTGAATTATATTGGAATATTTTATTCATTTATTTATTTTTTGAGGTAATTTTAGTTAATTTTTGTTTATTTTCATATCATCAAATTGGACTGTCACGTTAAGAAAAAAAAAGCATTTTCGACACTGCCTTCTTTTTGCTTTTAATCAAGGTTCTAAAGCCGCAAAAGCTGTCTGCGACATTTGTACTATGTATGGAGAGGGTGCTGTAGCTGAAAGAACCGCTCATGATTGGTATTCTCCTGATTTGGCACCAACGGATTTCCAAGTCTTTCGATCTCTTTCAAATGCTATGCGCGGAATTTCGTTCGATACTGATACACAATTGAGAGCTTGATTGGATCAATTTTCCGATTCGAAATCGAGTGATTTCTACCAACGAGGTATTGAAAATCTTGTCGAACGTTGGAAAGAAGTTGTAAACTGTTATGAAGAAACACACCTATTCCTCAGATAATAGACTCTCCCTCCTATATTTATAAGAGTTAACAGGAAGTTAACGGGGGAAGGGTTTACGGCTATATCGTGTTGAATACGCCAGTTCCCGTCCGATCATCGAAGTTAAGCAACATTGAGCCTGGTCAGTACTTAAATGGGTGACTATTTAGGAATACCAGGTGCTGTAAAAGAAAAGATCAAGAATGGTCCACCGGTCCTCCAGGGCTAACAACCCTGCCCCGTAAAAAAACAGTTTGTTACAGAAACAGTAGCAAAAAGTTGCTGCTCTATGCACCCTCTGGGTGTGATGGACAAATGATGATGATAACAGGAGAAGTTAATAGGAGTTCTTCAGAGTTCTTTTGGAGTTCAGTAGAAGTACTAGGCAGTTGATATTAGTCGGCAGTTAGCCGAATACTAAGGAGTCAGCTTTCAGTGGAAGATTACCATGTTCCTAACATTTGGGGTGCGTTAAGTCGATTAGCAATTGACCTAGCCGAATATAAAATAGTGCGAAAACTACACTACAACATAAACAACAAGGGTTAATACTTTATTTATTAATTACTTATTATTCTTATTAAAGATTTAGAAATAATAATTTCAAAAAACAGCGCGAACTTGTGTTGCCAACCCGATAACAGATCTGTTTGGAGCCTACAGCCTGGTTGGTAACCGGTATAGAAGGTCAACTTAAAATTTAAACATCCTGCTATAGGTTAGAGTGTCTCAGCAACTTGCAATTAGCCAGGTCTTCTAAGTACGACTACACTAATAAAGGCATGGTCAATCAAGAAGCAGGTAATAGCAGGGCGTATTGGAACCTATAGCCTTGGCTGCTAACCAGTCTAGAAGGTCTACACTGAATTAAAACCTCCATCCATGAGTTCAAGGTTCCTCTGGAATCGCAATTTGACAGACATTGTGAATACGGCTACACTGATGAAGACAAAGTCTGTCTGGGAATGGGTAATAGCACATCTTACTGTAACCTATAGCTTTTGGTTGTAACGGGTCTTAAAGTTCAAGTTTTCATAAAGCGGATAATAGTAAGGGTCGTAAATCGAGAAGCGGTTTGAGTATACTTCTGAGATAAGGTAGTATTTACATTATTTTCACTGTTGTCCTTTTCTTTATTGCCATGTTTACGACTAGAATTAAACAACGCCTATATCATTGAGGTCATCAGTGCATAAATTTCGGGGATTTATAAATCTAATGTCTCAGTAACTATTTTTTTTACCAGAGCTCATACTGCAATGTTTGAAGCTAATGATTTTCTCCAGCACTCTTTATTACTTGTTCCCATATTGTATTTATTTCTATGCTTTGCGGGCTTAGGAGATTTTTTTTTGTTTAGCACATGCGCTGTTTCTTTAGGTTTATGTAGTTTCCATTAGTATTCTGTATCAATTATTTCAACTTCATCCCATAGGGGATCCCTTTCTCCTTTCATAAGTGGTTAGCTACGCCTAATTTTTCTATCTCGTGTTACGGCCTTGCTATGTTCTTGCAGTCTTACCTTAAGAGAGCGACACGTTTCTCCTTTACACCTCTTTTTAGAGCTACATTAGATTTATGTTCCCAAAATTAATGCACTGTAGCTCTGTGGATATAAGCGTTGGTTAGTTCCAATGACTTGATCCAAATCTCTGTGGGTTCGATACCTGGGTTCCAATACAAATAAATTAGAGAGCAGGGTTAAACATGGCATCGGGAAGTAGCATTCCACATAGAATGAGAATTATATACCCTAGTGATCGAAATAAAGGGTTTGGTTCAAAGTTTTTATCACCTGAAAACTGCCGGAATATCGTAAACATGACAATAAAGATGAGGACAACAGTCCGAACATCTTAAATAATAGGAAGCAGTTTATCGAGCGAGAATGGGAAGGATATGAATTTGAATCTGAGACAGGTTACCCATAACCCTGGAATCATACACAGCTTATTCTGGCAATGTTTATATACTAGATAAACAATAATATTAGAAATAAAATAAATTTTGGCCATTTTTCTAACACCTGAAAACAAATTATGATTTCTCGTGCAACGAAATGTGTAATCTAAACTTATTTATAAATGAAACTTTGTCTGTGTGTGTGTGTGTGTGTGTGTGTCTCTCTGTGTGTGTGTGTGTGTGTGTGTGTGTGTGTGTGTGTGTGTGTGTGTGTGTGTCCTTTACCTACAGATTCCGATACGGCTGAACTGATTTTCTTGAAAATTTAAACAGTTGTACTATAAGCGCCTGCGTGTGTTCTTATTTAGGTTTTGTGTCGAGGTACCCCCGATAAATATCGAAAATCGATAATCAAAAACATCGGGTTATAGAAGGAGTGGTCTGATTTTAATCAAATTTGATACACTCATAGACAAAGACATAAAAAACGATATTCAGAAGTTTCAAGGTTGCAGTTCTTACAATAGTGCAGAAAATCGATCGAATATATATATATATATATATATATATATATATAAGGCAAGATGTTTGTGTGTGTGTCTGTTTATCTGCCTCTATGTCTGTATTTTTTTCAGTCTTTTTATTGTAGTTTTTGCTTCTGTTTTGGCTCTAAGTAGGCATAATTGTGGTTCTTAGTCTCAGCCACGATACCATTTACTCAGAGGACTTATTTAGCCTTCAAAATTTAGTTTACGACGAAAAAAGATATTTTGATATCGATATCAGGACATCACAATTTGACTTACATCTATTCATTTGTCTTTCAGTCCACGGTTTCGCTTTAACTGGAAACAACTATTGCTTTTTTGTCTTTCGTGCCAACGTCCAAAGAGTCTGAGCTCCATGTCCATG
Organism: Ascarosepion bandense; assembly: GCA_037127315.1. Lineage (NCBI taxonomy): Eukaryota > Metazoa > Mollusca > Cephalopoda > Sepiida > Sepiidae > Ascarosepion > Ascarosepion bandense. The sequence continues at coordinate 66,461 of JBBBDQ010029054.1, read as the reverse complement.
GATTAGTTTTAAAGCTTTCATTACACCCAATCAACGCTGGGCTATACTGCTAGTTATGAATAATATAAATTCTTGCCATTTTTCTAACATCCGAAGACAAATTATGATTTCTCGTGCAACGAAATGAGTTATTTGAAATAAATGCCGATCCGTGTGGAATGAGTTTAGCTATTCGAAAATGAACTCTATTAAAACGAATGGTTTTCGTTTCTTATTGATGCAAAGGCGCTAAAATTATTTAATGAAGACTGATGAGGGCAATCATCTCATAGGTGACCGGACAAAATAGTCGAAAAACTGGAGTTCAAATTGTCGTCACGTAAAACATTACTTGCATTTATAAGTTTTACCACCGCACCACATTGAAACACCTGCTCTCGTACGATCACCGAAGTTAAGCAACGTCGAGCCAGGTCATTAACTTGGATATTTCTATGGCCCCTTGGGAATGACAGGTGCAGTAATCTTGTGTGTGCGTGTGGTGTAATGAATAATGGCTGATAATTGGAGAACCGATTTTGAATTCCATTTTGGTTCGTTATATTCACGTCACTTTGTAAATACCATTGGGAAAGGTATAAATACATCTCTTCTCCCACCATCTATGGGTTAATTAGTAAAATTAGTTTGTAAATTTAGAAATGTGCGTTGTCTTTTAATAGATATAGGCTCAGAATGAGAAATTGGAGAGCCAAGTTTGAATTTCAGTCTAGTTCGACACATTCAGGTACGCACAAATACCCTTGGAAAAGGCATTAATCCATCTCTTCGCTCGTCATCTATGGGTTAACTAGCAGGACAATTTCTGTTCTATAGCCTTGGTTGGCGACCAATGTAAAACAGATAAAAATGGCAACCTACTGTGGGAAAATCTTAGTCAGTCATGAAATGAAAGAGACATGATCATCTAAGCGTTTGTTACATCTGACAATTATTGATTTAGTTAAAAGAACTGAATAGCAGGACAGATTATGTTCTATAGCCTTGATTAGCAGCCAATAAACAACAGAAAGTAATGGTAACCGACTGCGAAACAACTCCCACCATTTTTTGCTGATTTTTTTTCTTTTTCTCTCTGGCCCTTTCTTTAATTTTCCATTGCACATGCTACGTGAGCGTTCCAAGAGAGAAAGGCGCGAGAAAAGAAACTGTTAGCATAGATTTTACGTTTACATTTAGAAAATTTAACTGTGAATTGATGAGACCTTACCGCCAATCTAGTACTGCGCTCGAATTCATAGATTCTAGGGACTGTAGAAGAAAGATTATCAGATTAATTAAAATGAAAGTATTTATTAAATAAGGAATAAGGAAGCTACATTGCTGTGGTTGGAAATTGACTGAAACCGAGCGGCCACATCAAGACCAATAATATTGCTGATTATTCTTGCGGTTTTATCCAGAATCTCTAAATTTATTTACTCGTGTAACTACATGGGCAACTAGGTTCCACCATTTTTTGCCTAATGTTTTTATCTTTTTCTCTCTGGCCCTTTCTTTAATTTTCCATTGCACATGTTACGTGAGCCTTCCAAGAAAAAAGGCGCGAGAAAAGAAACTGTAAGCACAGATCTTACGTTTACATTTAGAAAATTTAACTGTGAATTGATGAGACCTTACCACCAATCTAGTACTGCGCTCGAATTCATAGATTCTAGGTACTGTAGAGGAAAGATTATCAGATTAATTAAAATGAAAGTATTTATTAAAAAAGGAATAAGGAAGCTACATTGCTGTGGTTGGAAATTGACTGAAACCGAGCGGCCACATCAGGACCAATAATATTGCTGATTATTCTTTCGGTTTTATTAAGAGTCTCTTTAAATTTATTTAATCGTGCAACTAGATTGGCAACTAGGTTCCACCATTTTTGCCTATTTTTTTCTTTTTTCTCTCTGGCCTTTTCTTTAATTTCCCATTGCACATGCTACTTCTAAGCGTTAGACACGAGCACATGTTTTATAGGATAGTTGACCCACACAGAGACACGTACCAACATATGTTCAAACATATAAGTATGCGCACATACATCTATACACATACATCCTTCCACTGTTTTCATCACTTGCTTTGATTTTTGACCAATTTGATTAATTCCCATTTATATTTTCACTGCAACATTTGTAAGCATTTCACAGCTATAAACTCTTCTAAATGGTTGCGCTAAACACATTCACATACAAACGAACAAACAAAAATAAAATAGACGCACACAATGAAGGAAGTTCTCTGCTCGTGTTGATTAGAACCACTCCTTACACCGAAGTACACTTTAGCTACACAACGCGCGCCCGTGCCCCCCAAAAAGTGATCCCTGAAGACCCGTATGAAAAAGCAATTTTAAAAGCTTATGTCTTTCATTTTGTATTTCAGGGAGGCATCTTTTCTTGCTAATAAGTTTATTTATGAGCTTTAGCAGAAAGAAAAAGAAAGAGAATGAAAGAGCTAGAGGAAAGGAGAGTGATGGAAAAGGAGGAAAATGAAGGGAGAGTGGAAGATAGTGAGAGATAAAGAGAGATAGAAAGAGAAGATTCTAACAGATCAGTGCATATCTCGAGGTTATCAGCTTTCCTCGAAAAGAACTTTTTTTTTATCTTCCATTCTATTTCCTTTAATATAATTGTTTTTTTTTCGTTCTTCCTCAAAGCTTAAATCCCCAAATTCTAAATGGGTTCCTCGTAGAGTATTATTATCATAATTCCATAGTTACCACACATCGTTTCTTTTCGAAGAATTCAACCCAGTAAACAATTATGTAAGAGAAGTTTTGTTTGAGTTTTGTTTAACGGCATATCAACCTATATGGGTTACTTAATGCCAAAAAGTTGGGGTTTTAAGGTAATTTTTTAATGTTCGATTATAGTGAGAAGCTTGATGTAGTCAGATTTTAATGAAAATTTTATATTTTTATCCCTTTTTTTTAAGAAAACCGAAAACATCTTCTAATTTTGTATTCAAAAATGTTTTGTTGAAAATATTTTTTTCCTTCAAAGATGTGCTATGGCGATTATTTTTTTCTTCAAAAATGTATTGTCGGTAGTATTTTTCCTTCAAAACTGTATGTTTTTCTATAAAAGTCTATTTTTATGTATATATTTCTATAAAAGGGCATTTTTATACTTTCATAGAATTTTGACCCCAGTTTGGGGGTTAATTATTTGCCCATAGCTGGGACCCTAACAGATGCTACCACTCCAGGTCAGGGTGGAATTGAAAACAACAGCAATTAAGAGGTGGTTCATGCTCCTCACAACCTTCCTATCAGAGGCATTGCTGCTGGATGCAGTTTACCGTCATACCCAGGAACTATATAATGGAAGAAAAAAGCGAAAACTGACACAAGACGAAAAAGAGGAAGCTCTAAAGAAAATGGAAACAAAAAAGAACGCTTATACTTAGAAAGAGAAAGAAACGGCTCCTCGATACCGAATGAGGAAAAAAGGTTTAGAAAACTGATGTAATGAATATATGATGTAATGAATTGATTGTTATTCTTACTGATATCTAACAGTAAAATTCATCTATCTGAAAGAGAATTAGAAGTCTGACCTGGATTAATTACACTGGTTAAAAAAAAAAAAAAGAAATATTGTCAAGACACCAAACATCGGCTTTTGGTCTTGATAAGACGTTTTAATCGTTTTTAATCTATTAATATTGTCATAACACTGCCTCTCTGTGTTTTTTCTAGAAATACTTTTCTATTTTTTTTTAATCATCTCACCCCAAGCAAGGCATTCCACTGCCACTATTGCGCATGGGGCTACATAGGGGAAGGTAAAGAGAAGGAGTGGTTAGACAGAGGGAATGTCAGGAGGAAGGTGACAGATGAGTAAGGATAGCGAGGATGAGGGTTGGGCAGATGGGAAGAGTGTTTGATAGAATGGGAGCAGGTTAGTGTGTTAGGAGGTGTCTATTGAACTTACATTTAAACTCCTGGAGATTGTAGCCGTCGGGGAAGCAATGGTTTGGAAGAGAATTCCACAGTCGGGAAGTGCGAGGAAAGAAACTGTTAAAGTAGAAGTTACGGCTGCATTTTATCGGTTTCACTGTAAAAGGGTGGGATCTAGTTGCTAATCTAGTATCTCGTTCAAATTCGTATTTAGAGGGCACTTTCATGGGAATTGTTCGTATAAGGTCTTCGCTATGGTACCTAGACAATTTGAATTTAAGCGCTGTACTAATCATGCTGGATTTACGTTGTGGTGCAGTGAATATCGACTCGGAACAAGAGATCGGGGAGCCGAGTTCGAATTTCAGTTGAATTCATTGCATTCACTTACGCGCAAATACCCTTGGGAAAGTTATTAATCTGTCTCTTCCCTCCAGTTATGGATTAAATAACAGAACAGATTGGGTTCTATAGGCTTGGCTGGTTACCAATCTACCGCAGAAAGCAACGGCAACCTACTGCTAGATAATCTTCTGCCCAGTTAGTCATGTCTCTTTCGAGACATGATCGCCCAAGCGTGTTTCACGTATGGCACTTAACTGACTGACTAGTCTTGCGTCGCGATCCCATTAATTTACATTTTTCTTACTAAAATTCTCTGCAAACAGTTTCTTTGCCCCGCACTTCTTCCTTGTGGAACTCACTTCTGGCTCCATCATTTCTATTCAATTTTAATCTGCAAAAAATCTAAATACAATGTTAATTGCTTTCTACTGTTCTGATTACTTTTCTCAATCATTATTAATGTTTCTGTTCCTAATTGCTCTACACCCTGTAATCACTTGTGCCTTAGTGGCTTTACAACCTTGCATGGGGTGATACTTAATTCTCGTTTATAACAGTGCTCTCTATTTAATTTGTAATTAAATATGAGCAAACTGAGTATTAGATAAATCAGGAGGAGAAAATAAAACCAATCTTGTGACATATGAATATGAAAATATTTTCTAAAGAATTATTGTAGATTATAAAAAAAATTCTAAAGGTTTCCTATTTCAGAAACATAAAATGGTAAACGAAAATGCAAAATGTATTATTTCCCATAGTAAATTGCTTGTGTGATTTATTCGACGAATATCTGGATTTTTTTCAAAGCGGATTATTCAAGTTCTGATACCGTACGAAAAATGACATATTTATATGTACAGCTTCTCTAAATATGTTATGTTCCCGAGGCATTTTTTCTGATGGGATTTATTTGACGAATATCTGGATATAAAACAGACTAGAATATGCACTGCGCATTTACGAAGTTAGAAGAAGTGAAATGACCATTTCAGCATTCCATGCTGCATTCCAAACGAGTCTACCAATGCAAGTGAACGATTCTGCTTTTCCTCCCGAGGCCAATGTACTGATAATAAGGAGACGATGCTGATGACATAGGTATTTATATTTACGAAAAGAATAATCTTGACCAAAAAATCAGCAACGTTTATCAAGTATTGCAAAAAATGGGACTCAAGATAAAGTTTTCAAAAATTTAAACTATATTCCGGAATTGAAATGAAAGCACTGATAGCACCTAACTGAAATCTATTTGAAAAATATGGAAGTGGTAAATATTAAACACTTCACATACCTCTGTGTATGGATCAGCTTTTATAAATTAAGTCGTTGAAAACGTTGTGGTACACGAGATATCGTCTCAGAACGAGAAATCAGAGGGCCGAGTTCGAATTCCACTTGGATTCATTGCATTCACATATGCGCAAATACCCTTAGAAAATTTATAAATCCGTTGCTTTTCCCTCCAGCTATGGGTTAAATAGCAGATTGGGTTCTATAGCCTTGATTCTTTCGACATTGCGGACTGGCTTTACAGAACCATAAATGAATACCTGTACGAAATAAAAAAATCCTACACCACTTCGATTCCAACAATAACTAAAATAGATAGTGAAGTAAGGGGCTTGAGCGTGTTTATTAAACTGACATATCGCCAAACGTAATCAAACTCTCCACAATTTACTCCAGATCAGAAGGTTGAAAGTGTTTCGTTTGTATGTTCACATGGAAATTTATTACAGAACAGAATTACATTTGTAGGAAGTGAAACAACTGTGTTGTTACGGATATAGATAGGCACAAACACACACCTACACACATATATTGAGATTGGTCTCTGCGTGGAAACAAGGAGATGGTCACATGGGAACTTAAAGTCAGTTTTGGGATAGCAGGTCAAGGTTGGTTGATCCAACTTTACTACAACCTTAGTAACAAATGTCTAGACAGGAAATAGACAGATGCTAAACATGAGATCGTGAAGCAGCAGGAGCTAGAATCCACGCCAAAGACAAGTCACGTGGAAAGCAGAGATTCGGTATTAGTTGCAGATCAGATCTTGGGTTAGCAAGTCACAATTTCTGAGTGTTGATAACTTATGAATAAAAAGGAAAACAGACTTGAGATAATGGTGTAATTTAACTAATTCATCTTAAGCAACTCCGGATAAGAAAAACGAGCTTACAAATTCTTATTCGTTAAAACAAGAAGAAGATGAAGTTGAATCGTGTTTCAAGGAAGAATGAAAGATATCGACGAAGAGAAGATAAGAGAAGACACTGTAATCTTATTTGTATGCTGGTTCTTATTTGTTAAAGAACAAAAAGAAGACGAAGCCGAATCGTTTATCAAGGAAGAAGGAAGGATTGCGACGAAGAGAAAATAAGAGAAGAAATTGTACTGTTATTTGTATGCTAGTTCTTATTTGTTAAAAGAAGCCTAATCATGAAGAGAAATAAAGATAGCGACGCAGAGAAGATAACGTGTGCATGAAGAAATATTAAAGAGAAGAAACAGCAGAGTTGTTTGTGTGCAGAAAATACAACGCTTGTATGAAAAAAAAGAAATAAAGAAGAGTGTAGATATTTCAGAACATTTTTATGCTGAAAATAAAAGAAAATAAGAAAATAGATACAGTCACAGATACATACATTTCAAGTAGACCGTGTTTGAGTCCGAAGTTATATAAAGAAAGACGAAGAAAGAAAAGACAGTAAAATAAGAAGGAAGTAACTGACATAAAGATAAGTTATTATATTCTTAGGCTCATGTTAGAACACGCATACACTCATAATTATATGGTTCTCCCAATTTTATTTTGTGTTAATCTCTTGCATTCGTGTTTGCCTGTAATCATTAGTATTTGTTGATATTTGTCGTAAATTGTTATTTCGACTGAGTTGGGTATCCGAATATAAGTTTTGTTATTCATACTCATATATATATATATATATATATATATATATATATATATATATTATTTTAATGCATTGTTACTTATTAAACTTTATATCAAAAATCATTTCGCCTTGTCGTTCATCCTTGAATTGTTGATCAGCGTATGTGTTTATACTGAAGCAAACCTGGGAAGATTACAGTTCGATTATAACAATCGAACAGAGATCACATTTTCCTATTTTTTCTTTATCATTGTCCATTTTTCATGATCTAGGAGGGATAACCCATATCTGTACATAGATGTGGAAATGTAAATATTCCCGAATCGACGTGTAATTATCTTAATGTTTATCGTCGAGGTAGGCATATGACAATATGTTCAAATAGAAAATGTAGTACGGGGTTAAATGAATCCAGATATCGTAGTTGTAGCGAAATGAGTGTATGCAGAGAAAGATTACCACGGTAGTAATAAAGTGTGTGTTCATTTCTTCCTCTTTGCAGACGGTGAAAAAGAAAAAAGCAATAAAGGAAAATTGTACTTAAACTTAGGAGTCAGTCGAAGTGACTTATTGTTGTTGTCATCTTATTTGTTGATGGCGAGAATGTTGAGGACGAAGAAGACGAGATAAATAAATAACACTCAAGAAGAAAAGGAGAGAACGGATGTATGCCGACGAGACATGTCCGGTTCAGCGCCTTGAAAGTTTTTTCTTATAACTTTTTCACACAGGATTGTTAACGTCTCCCAGTTTTGTAATTCGCCGCCTTTCATTGGTTAGAAAATAATAAATACCGGATTGCTAAATTTGGCTTCGTTTTTTCTTTCAGTACAGAACCGATCCTTTTTCCAATTGGTCAAAATTAAATTTCACACTCGATTGCGAGATTTGTAAATAGTGAAAAAAAAGAAGGTTACTTTTAATTTCGTATTGCCATAATAGCACATGTAAACCAAATAGAAAATAATGACTTAATCAAGTTGTTAAAATTCAACACCACTTCAAATAAATGGTTACGAAAGAAAAAACTTTATGCATACTGATCGATAGCAGCTAGTACACTTAAGAAGCCTGTTTTCCTAAAAAAAATTTTTTTTTGTCTCACGATCGAGCACGATACCCGTAACCCATTAGATCCGTAGGGGCACCACATGTTCGGCAGTCGTAGAAGTGCTACCAAGGCAAGATAGTCTGACGGAATCCAAATTTCTGCAGGTTGGTTTTGTATTCACAGATTTTCCTTCTAGTAGACCAGTTGCAATCCAAGTCTATTCTGTTATTGATCCACAATTCGAAAAAGATGGATTAATTCCTTTCCCAAGTGTGTTACCACGTAAGTGAATGCAATGAACTTAACTATAATACGAACTCGTCTCTCTAATTCTTCCATCACTGCCGCTATCCATTACTCTACCATGCTTACACAGAATTTTTATACGCGAATTAAATTTCATAATGAAAGGCCAGAGATTCGAAAAGAGAATGAAGCTAATCAGAATATAACTAAGAAAGGGTGCACGTGAAATGTCTCAAGAGCTTTTGGTGGTCTGTTCAAGAGATTCAGCAGAGCTGAGATTGCGAGCATCAAGGATAGACACATGACTGGCAGACTCCTGACATTAGACAAAACAATCTAAAATTAGTCAGCTTTTCATTATCTAACCCTACGTTAACCACTTTTCAAGTAATCGTTGAGCTGGATTTCTAAGAAATTAATCTTTTCATTTATAATCCATTAATTCCTATTATTATAAATAATATATTTCATGGGTGCACGCATTTTTGTTGCTTCTATAGATTTATAAAAGATATAGCCGATGTCCAAATGACAGGGTTTTACGTGAGGTTTTTGCAAAAACAAAAAAACATAAATAAATTGTGGCTTTCGGCAGGGTTCGAACACGCATTCATATTTCATGCAGATGAAACCATCGTATTGGGCTTGTTAGCTATGTGCTAGTTTTAAGACACAGAAAACTTGACGGGCTGGTCTAGATAGGACTTTCCAAACATACATTCAGCAGTCATTTGAAGATCAGTCAGTCGGTTAAGAGCCATGCAAGATACACGTTTAGGTGATCATTTGTCCAAAAAGACATGACTGACTGTGCAGAAGATTTTTCCCGCAATAAGTTGCCGTAAGTTTCTGCAGTAGACCGGTTGCCAACCAAAGCTATAAAACTCAATCTGCACTAATGTTTATACCATAATTAGAGGAGGAAGAAACGATAAAAGGCTTTCCCGAAGATATTTTGCGCGTAAGTGAATGCAACGAATTTTATCCGAAATTCGAATACTTCGATTCCTCGTTTCGAGCCGATATCCGCTGCAAAATAGCGTATATATATATATATATATATATATATATATATATATATATATATATATGTAAAAAAATAAGACAGACACGTTATTCCATGGTTAAGCGGAACCGTGCAATAACGTGACTGTCTTATTTTATACATATATTTGATCTATATGCATTTATATACATATGTGTTTCTAGCTCTCCTAGAGGTCTTACCACTTTATGCACAAAACAGTCCTTTCGATTCTTCTATATCTACACCTCATGTTTATATATATATATATTATCTAGACATATGCTATTAAATATAAGAGACAATGAATGTCTATTATGTTTAATCATGAGCCGTTCTAAACGTCGTGTCTTTGCTTTAATTTCAGTTGAAAATAAAGACAAAAATTCTCCAACATTTGGATAATTATTTATTGGTTTTCTTCTAAGCTTTCGGCTCACATGAGCCATCTTCAGAGAGGTAGTTTAAACTGAAATATTATAAAATCCACCATCACCGACGATTTTATTTTGTGTTGACATAAAACTCCGCTTAGCAACGGCAATAGTTACCAAAAATAATAAACGCAGTTCTTAAGTTTGCGATGCGGTTTTATGACGTCACACCGCGGGATAGCGCGAAATGACAACACAACCATCTAGTCAAATGCAATGTAATATGTTATTTTCTATTTTAAAGTTGATTTTATTGAGTGTTGGTTGTTTTGATTTGATGTACATGGCCTCCAATATCTGCAGGTTCCTCTTACTGTGTATGAGTAAGGATCACCGTATTGTTGACCAAAATCTGTCTGATATTACCTACATGTTTATGTTTTTCAGAGAAATGTTGTTTAATAGTACTCTGATCAGAAAGATGACATGTAAGTCTACGGGAGAGCGTGGTTGTGGTAAAACCAATATATGTACTAGGTTTTTTATTAGTATCAGAGATGCAATCTCTGAATGGGCATGTAAATTGCGACACTACATTGGTTTTTTGTAAAGAATATATATATTAATGCAGGTTTCATTGAATAATATAGACAAGTTTTGTCTATTAATTTTGTGTAGGATCCGTTCGTACCGTCTGATATACTTGATGGTGATATCGTTGAAAGACAACAAAAAATCACAGTAATTGTTGATTTTTTATCGGGTCTAAGCTTTTGGCTCACATAAGCCATTATCAAAGAATAAATATTAACACACAGTAAACATAGAACATTTAAGTTATTAACAATAAAGAGAATTAAATTGAAAATATAAGTCCATCCCTACCGTGGCGGATGGCCGAAGACAGTGACAAAATAGTGGCGTTATGGTCCCTGATCTGATTACAGGCATTTGAGTACGTTATTGGAAATATCAAAATTGATTGTATTCAAACCAGGTTTAAATTGTTTAATGTAGATTGCTTCAAGGATTTTTAGTTTCTGTTTATTATTTTCTTGTTTAAGTATGTACGTGTTATCAACGAGCGTTTTTCTCAGAAGTGTGCGTTGATAACCGTGTTGTTTTAAATGACGGATTATATTTGAATTTTCATTTAAGTGCAACGTCAGACGCCGTGAGAGCGAATTTGTAGTGTGGCCAATGTAGATATTATTGAGTTTGTTAGAGATACATTCTCTAAATGGACATATGAATTTATAAACTACATTGGTTTTTTGCAAATCACTAACGTTGGAGGATGTCTCGTTGCGGACGAATGAATTGGATATAGTGGATTTAGTGTAATATATAATAAACTTAATTCTTTTGTTAGAGTCTGTCGGAGAAATATTAGTATTTATGAGTTTTTATAGGATATTTTCATCTAATTGGTAGTTGGAGTGCATCTGGATACGGTATAAGAGAGTGATACGTTTGGGATTGGTTGGGCTAGTATCATGTGTTGGTTTTTCCATGTTAAGCTTTTTAAGAAAATAACGTATTTGTTCATCAATTATGTATTTGGGAAAATTATTATTGATGAGTGTCTGTTTTATGTTTTTTAGTTCACTGTAGAAGATCTGATTTGTAGATGAATTGACTTTTTACGATATAATAGATTTTTTTATGATGGCTATTTTGTAATAGTGGGGGCATTCACTAATATAATTGAGTGTGGAGGGATTTTTATTAGTGGGTTTTTTTATACGGTGAGATAGTAAATTTATTGTCATCAGTGTTAATTAATATATCAAGAAAAGGAATTTTGTTATCATTGCTAAATTCATAAGTGAATTTTAAAACTGAATTATTTTGAAACTGTTTTTGAAGTTGTAAGATTTCGTCGGTATTTTTAATTAACAGTACGATATCATCAACATATCGCAGATATATTGATGGTTTTTTTAAAATTTTGCAAAGGTAGTATTTTCAAGGTTAGACATGTAGAAATTACTAAAAGTCGGACCAAGCACTGAACCCATGGAGTCTTCATCACGTTGTATATATATAGTGTTGTTTGGATCAACAAAAGGCACTTTAGTAATACAAGCTAGTAGAATTTTTCTTAAGATGTTGGGATTAATTTTGAGTGGGGGTAATGAAGGATTACTGTAGATATTTCTTATAATTATATTAATAGTTTCACTGACGGGTACATTAGTAAAAAGGTTTTCACATCAAGTGAAGCTATGATTTCATTGTTAGGTTTTTCACTCTTGAGGATTTGGATTGCCTCTAGGGTTGACTTAATTTTTTCGGGTAAGACAAATATATATATATATATATATATATATATATATATATATATTCTTTTTTTACCCGAAAAAATCTAAATTGGAAAGAAAAAACACCCCACCCCTATCACGTCTATGAAAACCTAGACACAAGATCAAAGTAAATGCATGAATTAGGTCCACTAACAGCAGACATCAACCAATTAAATGATAGCCGACCATAAAAATGACCACTCACCAGTGCTCGCTTAGAAAACCTAACCAAAAGATATATCCAACTGATAAAAAGATAAAACATACATTCCAACAGATAATACCATTAATCAACAATTTCACACTTACACACCAAATTCCTCAAAAGTCAAACGATCAAAACGAGACATTCACTTAATTACCAATAACCCCAACCAACCCCCACGACAACAACGAACCAAATATAAACAGAGAATGATTCCAAACCTTTATTTCTCCTGAGGAAGTGTTTAAATCCAAACACTGAAACAAACATATGATTGTAGGGAAGAGGACATATATAGAAGAAATTATGTACATGTTCTAAAACATAATTTATAATAAATATTCACTGCATTATACACCATATATCGAGCACTGTTTTAAATTAATGTTTTCGACGGAAAAAAATTTTTTTTTCTTTTTTCTCTCTTTGTTCTATACTCACTCGTATATATATATATATATATATATATATATATATATATATATATATATATATATATTGCATAGAACATTATTTTGTCGTTGTATATTATTCTTAGTCGCTGTGAACAGTTTAGTCTTGATTTCTGCTAATCTGATTGTAGAGGCTGGCGAAAGCTGTTTAACTGTTTACAATCGTTGTTATATTTCCCTTATAGCATTTTCAGTTAATATTTATTTTTGTTAACATTTTTTACATTCTGAATTGTTTCATATCAGTTAGAAACTTTTTTTTAATATGTCTGCTTTTAATGCTCTAACAGTATCATTTTTTTATTATGAACTAAAAAACCTGTTCACCACCATGAATGCTTGTGAAGAGTTGAGACAAGGAAATTTCTGCAGTCAGCAGGAATTGAAAGAGAGCAAAACAGAACAAGAGATAAAGAAAGAAGGAAAGAAAGAAAGAAGGGAGAGAGAAAGAGAGAAATAGTATAAGATTAGATACATGTGACCCACCTAATGACAACCATACCCCGAAGTAAAATCAGTACAGACGTACTTAGATTCTGACATATAATGGGGATTTCTACTTAGTCGAAAATTTTCGTGACGGATAAGATTCCACTTTACGATATTTCGGTAACTCTAGTCGTAATCCTCGCTTTACCTTTACCGGGTTGGAACCTGTGCTCTTCCTGTTAGTTTACTGCAAATACTACACATTTGAAAGTGTTTCTGAATACAGCTGACACAGACGAAAAGCAGAGTTGCCAAAAAAAAAAAAAAAAAACTACCTCTAAATTTATCATTAATATAGCTTCTTACACGGAACAAGCAAACCGCGTCCCTGCCGTTGGATGCATGATGCGTTTCTAGCTTTGGGTAGGGAACAAGCATTGTGCTTGACCTCGCGCTCTCGAATGCTGGGCAAATTTGGCCATTGACCCGAGTGTCATCGCACGCTTTCTCAACGTTAAACCAGACCTTGTGTCATATCCCGTCTCAGTGGCGAGGTATGGGTAAATATTATCTTCTTCCGCGGAACACAGAATTAGAAGAGAATACAAAAATAATAAGCGAATCATATTAGAATAAATCAGATTTACGATATGATAATATATTGCACTTATATTAAATATACTTGTATATACGCATATTATCTATATTTTACGCGCGCCATTAATGCAATTATCGTTATTGTATTATCATCATATTTGTATATCAAATTACAGAGTAAAAAACAAAGAACAGTAAAATACAATAAATACTAAAAGAGGGAGAATATCTATACCTTGCAAAAGAACTGATATTGGTGCACTTGGGACAGTCTTGAAATATTTGGTTAACAGAAAAGAATAATTGAGGTTCTAAAGAATCGAAAATAAAGGGTAACAGTATCAGAAAAAAAATCAGCGAAAATACTGAAGGAATATTTAGATGCCTGGCACCTGTGAATATCATTAGATGTAAATGAATATTTCGTTGATTGATAAACGATGTGGGTTGTGGTTTTGTGGATATCGGTTAGGAATGATAAAGCAAAGAGCCGAGTTCGAATTCCCGTCAATTCCTTAGGCTATTCTCTCGCCAGCTAAGGTTGAATAGCAGCACTGATTGGGTTCTATAGTCTTCAAAGGTAACGGATCTACCACAGAAAGCAACCTACAACGGGAAAATCTTCTTCCTAGTTATGTCTCTAAAGAGAATGATCGACCAAGCCTGTATCACGTATGACAATTAACTGATAATAATGTTTCAATAGTATAGCTGTAAATACTGGACAATCTTCCTCAGAAGAAAAGGCATAAGAAATGCGGTTTTACAAAAGAATACTGAGGATACCACGGACTGAACATGTAAGCAGTGTCAAAGATTTAGAGTAAGGGGAAACAAAACGGACACTTATAAGTAACATCAGGAAGAGACACCTGAAATTTCTTAGGGAAATAGTGAGGACAAAGGGCTTGGAAAATTTTATACTTACAGGACAAATTGAAGGTGAGAAGGATAGAAGAAAACAACGCCCAATCTACGTAACTAGCTCGAGTACATGGTTAACAGGATAAGGATTAGGAAAAATTGAAGAAAAAGACAAAATATTTTAGAAGAACAGAAAATTGTGTACAGCTAAAAATAAAAGCGTTATAACACCTGACGAAACCGAAAAGTTGAAACTATGGTCGCAGAATCAGAGGATTTTCTTAAATTTAGAAATATGATACACAAAAAAGAAAAACACAGCACATCACTGTCATCTTCTTTATTTGCCGTGTCCCTTCAGGACGTATGCGATTATGGACTTCCACTTGTCCCTGTCTCTTGTCGCTCTTAATATTTTTCCTCTTGTTATCTCTCCCAAATCTAGCTCCGCCATGTATTTGCCCAAGCCTCTCAAATATGTTTCGCGCTGCTTTCCCCTGTCTCTCGTTTCCTGTTCGTCCTGTGACTGTTAGATTCTTCAGGCCCTCTGTCTTTCTTACGTGTCCCAGGAATCTCGGCTGTCTCTTCCTGATGATAAATATTAGTTTTCTTCTTGCTTGCATCCTCTCCAAAATCCCATTGTTGCTCGCGTGCTAGGTCCATGGTGTCCTCAGCAATTTTTCTGTACAGCCACATTTCTGCTTCCTCAAGCCTCCTCTTCATGCTTGAAAAGATCGTCCAACATTCACTGCCATACAGAAGGACATATATCACATAGCAGTCCAGCAGTCTTTTCTTTGTTTCCAATGAGATTTCCTTTCTCTCAGTAATTGTTATTGTGAAACCCACCTATTCCTCAGGTAATGAACTCTCCCTCTTATATAAATAATAGAAGTTCTTGGGAAGTTCATAGGAGTTCTTTAGACTTCTATTTGAGTTCATTAGAACTACTAGGCAGTTGATATTAGTCGGCAGTTAGCCGAATACTAAGGAGTCAGCTTTCAGTGGAAGATTACCAAGTTTCTAACATTTTGGGTGCGTTAAGTCGATCAGCAACTGACAGAGTCCGATTAAGGCCTACAGTGTGAAAACTACTTCACAACAGTAATCTGGTCTGCTTTTGAAATAAGTCCTTGGCCATATCAATGCGTCTTCAGATTTTAGTCTGTCAGAACGTTTCTTAGGTATTAAAATTTGCACATCATCTTACCCGTCGAAATAAATTATAGTTTTTAGCCGCCATAGTTTATCTGCAGAGTTTCTTTTATGAAACATACGTTTATCTGCCTCTGTGGCTTTGTTGCACACAGTAAACCAGGCATTGCTGTCCATCCCTGAAAGCTTGGAAACTCATCCTCAATAACAAGGGCAAAATGGCCTCAACCGCATGTTCCATTGTCTTAAAGTTTACATAATACACGCAGCCATTGTGAAATGCATGCGCGTGCGTAAATGATGACCACCTATTTGTTTACTGAACCCTCATTTTTTGTCTACGACGAAAAAGTCCTTAATATATATATATATATATATATATATAACCGTGCTGATGAGCTGTGATGTACTGTGATCTACTGTGGATGACTATAGTATTTACGCTCTCACACCCTGATTGAGCACTCTGAAAGAGTGGGAGACTTTGTAAACAGTAGCTACTCTGGTATATACGCATCGCTCATTCAATAATGAATTAGAACACCTTGACTATTGAGCGTGTATAATGATATACGCGCTAAAAAGTTTGCCTTCTTCTACTGAACGCTCGGTTCGGTTGGGTTTCAATCCTGGGTTAAAAAGCAATCGGAGTCTAAAAGTACTGATGAGCTGTGATACAGCGAAACAGATCTGTCTGCGGATGACTGACTCTCTCACCCTCTCTCTCTCTCTCTCTCTCTCTCTATATATATATATATATATATATATATATATATTAAGGACTTTGTATATATTTAGGCTACTGGTGTATGATACATCATACGCTAAAAGTCTGCCGACTTATACCGAGCGCACATAGCTCAGAGGTAGAATCGCCGACTGACTCCAATTCGGTCGGGTTTCAATCCTGGATTAAAAGCAATCGGATCTCTAACGGTACTGATGAGCTGTGATACAGCAAAACAGATCTGTCTGTGGATGACTATATATATATATATGTATATATATACAGTACTGGGCAATAGTATCAGGACAACAACTATTTTATGTTTTATGAGGCATCAAAAGAAAGTTCAAAATCCCCCCTGTCATAACACGTTTGCACACGACCGGTAGTGTGCAAAAGTATTGGAACATGTTGAATTTCCTAAAAACCTCACTGAAATTCAAATACAGGTTGAAAAGCCAAACCCTTGTAAGAATTATTGAACTAAAAAGGAAGAGGAAGGAAGGCTTCGGAATTTGAATTGACCTCTACAAAGCTCTGATCTCAATCCTATTGAACATCTATGGGATATTTTGAATAAAAAAAATGACAAAACTAATGTTACTTCGCAAGACACACTTTGGGGAAATTACAAGCTGCTTAGCAGGATATACTATTAGATACATTGAAGAAGCTTGTGATGGCTGAGAGAATAAAGTCTCTGATCAAAGCAAAAGGCTATTATACTAAATATTAAATTTATTTTGTAATAATATTTTTTCTTGATAAAGCATTTGTTGAGTAAATCAAATAAAATTATTTTAAATTGTTTATTTTTTGTCAATATGCCCCATAAAATATTAAATAGTTCTTGTCCTAATACTTTTGCATATATATATATATATATATATATATATATATCTTACGGAAAGTACGAAGATTAACGAAACGGTTTAATAACCGACATATTGAAATTATTTGTTTGAACATTATTTTTAATCGACACCTAACTTGAATAGATATTCTGTTTTTAATCAAACAGCATATTTAGTTCTACCGGCCTGATTATTTACGATAAATCTTTTTCCGAAAATGTGTGTCATTCGATAGGATTTGAGTGGTCTAAGACGCGCCAGATCAATTGCTGGCTTTCTCTATGCTGATAGAGGTCACGGGCTGGAATCCAGCCGAGTGACGCAAATGTTCGTACAAAATTTATCGTAAAAAATCAGGCCGGTAGAAATAAATACACTGTTTGATTAAAAACAGAATATCTACTCAAATACGAGTATGGATTAAAAGTAATGTTCAAACAAATAATTTCAATATATATATATACACAAATAATTTCAATATATATATATATATATATATATATATATATATATATATAAGAGATAATTTCGAAACTCGTGTCGAAAAACCTTTCACGTATCTACGAAGAAGGGAAAAAATGGTTTAAAAAAAGAAAGAGCTAAGTACATGAACAACAGTCAAAAGAGCCCAGGCCGAGTCAGCCCGTAGCCAAAAGAAAAACCCCGACAATCGACTAACAAAAAGGCGTTCCATACTTAGGTAGAGCGGAATAAATAAAGAATACCTAGAGAGCCAGACAACCTACCTAGGTTTCACCTAAACGGATCGTCAGAGAAGGCTGGCCCTGACGATCCGTTTAGGTAAAACCTAGATAGGTTGTCTGGCACTCTAGGTATTCTTTATATATATATATATATATATATATATATATATATATATATATAAATTCAAGATATTTTTGCTTAAGTTTGGTAAACATATTAGTTAAAATTAGATGACTGTGTTACTTTTATATATAAAGTATCACATTATATATATATATATATATATATATATATATATATATATATAAGTATCACAGTCATTTCATTTTAACTGATATGTTTACCAAACTTAAGCAAACATATCTTGAAATGCTAAAAAAGTATAATAATCGTTGCCTTCTGTCAAATCTTTTGTCTCTCATTCAACAGCGCCCTACACATACTAATCAAGTGGGTGGCAGTCGGGTGAACTAAATGGCCATATGCAAGGGGTCATGTGATCGTAGAAGTTGTCTGAGAGACATGACTGGTTTCAGCTGCTTGTTTGGTATGATGCGGAGACCTGTTGCCAGACATAGGGTTTTATAGTAGACAATCTTTTGATCCAGGTTAGAAATATCTCTTTAGTCAGTTGATGTGGGCATCCGTGTTGCTTCTGATGTCCTGTTGGAAGATGAATTGGGTATAACGTCACAATCATTAATGATCAATCCAAATATCTTCGTAATCACCATTAGACTTATCTGAATCTTCTACACTGTTTTCAGATTGACAGATATACTTTCTGAATTGATCGTTTTGGAGCTTCCGACACGAATGCCAAGCAGTATAACACGCCGTCTCCAAATTTCTGGCGAAGGGAATTACGTTATTGTCTTGCCCTTCTCAAAAAACTGTGCCCAACTGACCCTACTATAGTGTGCGGTCAACAAGATCCAAATCAAACAAAGCGCAAGCGCGAAATTAGAAATAAAATATGGTGACAATGTACCCATTGCACCCAGTATAGTCTCGTCGAGTTCATTTTTATATTTACTTTTTAATTTACACACACACACACACACACACACACACACACACACACACACACATATATATATATATATATATATATATATATATATAGAAAGACAGAGAAAGAGAACAGTGAAGAGAGAGGAAGAAAAAGAGAGAGATAATTTCTACCCCGCCCATTGAAACATTAATAAATACCGTGCTCTACTTATTATGCGGTCGATTCAAATCTTATTTGCATCTTTCGGATTTGGCACCAAACCAATAATATTAGAATCATTATCATCCTCAGAATGAATCTCCCTCGCTCTTTCTCTGATTCTCTCTCTCTCTCTCTCTCTCTCTCTCTCTCTCTTCCTACACACACACAAAAACCCCACAGCACCGCACCTATTCACTCATCCACATTCATAGCAAGCGTGCGAACGCGTACACACACGTGTGTGTGTGTTTGTGAGCGTTCTAAAAAATTGTCTAATAATAATTCAAGCGGAGGGAGAAAACGTCAGTGTCTGTGTGATCGCTCTTGCACCTGTTCTATACGAGTTTACTCCTTCTCTGTGGCTCTGTGATGTGCGTAGGATGCAAAACTATAAAACAGATCTTAAATTTCGCTCACCACCTCTTCTGGTTTCTTCCTTGGTACGTCGACTGCACGAAATTAAGTGTTGTGGTACAATGGATATCAGCTCGGTATATGAAACTGGAGAGCTGAGTTCGAATTCCAATTGAATTCGATACATTCACTTTCGCACAAATACCTTTAGAAAAAATATTAATCCGACACTTATCCCTCTAGCTATGGGTTAAATAGCAGAACAGATTGGTTCCATAGCCTTGGTTGGCAACCGGTCTACCACAGAAAATAATGAATGGCCAGTCGGTCATGTCTCTTTCGAGACATAATTGCACAAACGTGCATCATGCATAGCACCTGACTCACGGTTGCTTATATATGGATGTGCTTTGTGGTGAAGTGGATATCGAGCCGAGTTCGAATTCCAGTTGAATTATTGCATTCAATTGCGCACAAATACCTTTGGGAAAGGTATTAATCCGTATCTTCCCTCCAGTTATGGGTTAAATAATAGGACAGATTGAGTTCTATAGCCTTCGTCGGCAACCAGTCTACCGCAGAAAGCAATGGCAACCTACTGCGGGATAATCTTCTGCCCAGTCAGTCTTTCGAGACATGATCGCCAAAACCGTATATCACGTGTGGCACTTAACTGACTGATTGTTGTATATAAAAAAGAGTGAGCAAAAAAAAAAAAAATAAGATTATAAAAATATCAGGAGGTGCATTGGGACAGCCAAAGAGGTATTCCAAAAAATATGCAGAGAATTAAGAAACAGAAACAAAACTCGTCACAAACAACGAAAAGACTGCTCAAATGTTGCGTGATATTTGTCCTCCTCTATAGCAGTGAATACTGAGACAATCTCTTCAAAGATGATGATGAGAATTGAGGCAACATAAATGTAGTTCGACGGAAAAATGCTGAGGATACCATCGACCGAACATGTAAGCAAAGACAATGTGATAGAGAAATTCGCAACAAAAAGAAAACCTATATTGAGTCCCAGCAAGATAGCGTTAAAATTTCTGGGGCAAATAATGAAGCAAAAGGGCTGGGAAAACGTGATACCTGCAGGACATATTGAGGGCAACAGAGACAGACCAAAACAGCGTGTAATGTACTTGATGAGCTTGTGTAAATGGCTGAAACAACAGAAAGACAAAAATTTTAAATCGATACAATGGATAGAAAAATGTGGAGATCATCATCGCCTACGTCCTGAATAGATCCGACACACACAAAAAAAAAATAAAACGAAGAGTGGTATCGCCTATAAATAAAGTGATGACATCGATTGGGCTTTCTCGAATGTGTTACTTTTGAAATTATTTTACATAAACAATCAATACAATTCCGATATATTTTTTAATCATTTTGCCACAAGCAAGGCCTGAATGGTACTACTACGATTGTGTGTAAGGAAGATTGAGAAAATGACAACAGGTTAAGAGAAAATAAAGAAGATAGAAGATACTGATTGATATTGCATTTAAAATTCATAAGATTGAAGTTAACAGGCAAGCAAGTAAACGGGAGTAAATTCCACAGACGGGAAGTACGTGAAAAGAAACTTGGTTTAAATGTAGTGATTGCACTTAGCTATTTCAACACTAAACAGGTGGTACCTAGATTCCAGTCTATTAACACTTAAATTCATGTGGTCAGAGTACCATGGAAAAAAAATCTCTTCAGAGCATTTGCCGTGAAAATCTAAACTTATTTATAAATGGAACTTGGTCTCTGTGTGTGTGTGTGTGTGTGTGTGTCTGTGTGTGTCTGTTACCTATAGACACCGAAACATCTGAACTGATTTTCGTGAAAATTTACACATAAGCGTCTGCGAGTGTTCTTAGCTAGGTTTTGTGTCTAGGTACCCCCGATAAATATCGAAAATCGAAACATTAGTTTCAAACAGTCATCCAGTTGTTAAGAACCAATACGTGATACACGCTTGGATAAACATGTTTCTTCCGATCCATGACTGACCGGGCAAAAGATTTTCCCACCGTACGTTGCCGTTTTGTTATGCGGTAAAAATGTTTGCTAACCATGGCTATAGAACCCAATCTGTCACGCTATTCAATCCATAGCCGAAAGGTGAGGAGATGGATTAATAACTTTCCAAAGGGTATTTGTGTGTACATTTTACCCAAAACTAGACAAATAGATTACCGGTGCCCCCTAGGTACGAATTTTACGAGATACTAGATTAGCAACTAGGTCCCACCCTTTTTACAGTGAAACCGATAAAATGTAACCGGAATTACTACTCCAACAGCTTATCTTCTTGCACTTTCTGCCTGTGGAATTCCCTCCCACATACTGCTTCCCCGACAGCTACAATCTCCAGGAGTAAATGGAAGGTCAATAGACACCTCCTAACACACTAACTCGCATCCATTCTCTCAAACATTCATCCCATCTGCAAAAACCCTCATCCTCGGTATCCTTACCAGTATATCACCCTCCTTCTGACATTTCCTATATCTAACCACTCTTTCTCATCACTTTCCTCTATGCAAGCAACGATGAGGTGTTGGAAAGAATGCAACAAAAAGAAAATTAATACTGAGCATCAGGAAGAGACATCTGAAGTTACTGGGACACGCAACGAGGAAGGAGAGTTTGGAGAACCTGATACTGACTGGCCAGATAGAAGGAAAGAGAGACAGAGGAAGGCAGCGGATAACATATTTGCAGGGCCTGATCAGGTGGATGACGGAACGGGGGTTGCCAGGAGTAACAGGAGCAAACATACTAAGAGCCACAAGGGCTAGGGAGACGTGGAGAACCATGATCACCTACGTCCAGAAGGGACAAGGCACATAGCAGAAGAAGAAGAAGAAGAAGAAGAAGAAGAAGAACCCCTTCGCAATAGTTGCAGTGGAATGCCTTGCTTGAGGTGAAATGATTAAAAGAAAAAAACCATTAAGAATAAAGAGTTTAATAAGTGTAAAATATTATAAGAAAAGAGAAAAATTCTTAAGGAGCGAAAACAATAAAAAGACAAAAGATTACGATTGACGTTTCTGAAGATCTAAAGCAACAAGTAAGAAATACGAGAAAAAAACTTTTTGCATAAGTGTGACGGTTGCATCTAGCTATTTCACCTGTAAAATGCTGAGTCCTTGTCGCTAATCTAGACAGTCAAGTGCCATACGTAATACACGCTTTGGGCAATCATGTCTCTTTTGAGACATGACTGACTGGGCAGATGATTATTCCGCAGTAGATTGCCATTTTTTCATGCGTTAGACTAGTTGCCAGCCAAGGCTATATAACACAATCTGTCCTATAATTTAATCCATAACTGGAGGGAAGTGATTAATACTTTTCCCAAGGGTATCTGTGCGTAAGTGAATGCAAATAATTCAACATGGAATTCGAAATCGGCTGCCCAATTTGTTGTTCCGAGTCGATATACATTGCCCCACAATGCACATCTAGTCAGTCAGTTAGTTAAGTGCCATACGTGAAACACGCTTGGGCGATCATGTCTCGGAAGAGACATGACTGACTGGGCAGAAGATTATCCCGCAGTAGGTTGCCATTTTTTCATGCGTTAGACTGGTTGCCAGCCAAGGCTATAGAACCCAATCTGTCCTGTTATTTAACCCAAAACTGGAAGGAAGAGACGGATTAATACCTTTCCTAAGGTTATTTGCGCGTAAGTGAATTCAATGAATTCAACTGGAATTTGAACTCGGCTCCCCGATTTGTTGTTCCGAGTCGATATCCATTGCCCCACAACGCACATCTAGTACAGTGCTTAAATTCAGAAACCGACGTACCGTCGAGGAAAGTTCATTAGAAAAATTGCATTGTAAGTATTTACGAAAAAAGCACAGGTAAAATTTAAATAAATAGCAATACGATGAATATTCATTTAGTCATCTCCTACCTCACTGACTCGCATCCTTTCTCACAAGCTCTTTTCTCCATCCACTCTACCCCTATCACACCAGTATTCTCATTCTTCTCTTACCCTCTTCTTGGCACCTCCTATGACCTGCGCCTCTTTCTTATTACTTTCCCCTTATGTAAAGCCCTGTGCAACATTGGCAGTTAAACTGCCTTGCTTTGGGTGAAATAATTAATAAGAAAAAGAATCATTCAAATCATGTGATAGGTATAAAAATATTCAAAACAATTTCTTGTCATTCTATTTTGTTTTTCGAAGAATTGAAAACTTTAATTCAGCTATTATTAAATTACGTATCGACAAGGATTATTATTGGGTATTATTTCTCCAATACTAAAGAAATTACTTTTCAGTCCATATTTAATCAGATTGTCGGTACGGATCGGAACTTCATAAAGTATTTGACTCAGGTACAACTTGAATTCACATCTTATATATTAATCGAAGCTACCGCTGCGCGCTAACTGCTCTATGAGATGAGCTACTACAGCACGAAGTAGATCGAATCTATCACTTAAGCATTTTTTTTAAATTTTCTACGATCGCTCAGCGTCAAATCAGTTTCTGATATTTATGGGCATTAATAGTAGCAATATTATCTTGATTCATCTTTTAGTAATGAAACTCTGACAGCGATAATTAATATTGGCTAGAATTTTTCTAAAGTATTTTTAGTTGCTTTTTCGTGCCGTCATGTCATTAATGGTTTCTTTTTCATAATCGATATTTGAACGCTTAATTCTGTCCTGGTATTAATCATATATGTGCTGGTCCTAAATAATATTTACTTATTTCTGTATCTTTTGCCTACACACATATGTACTCATATATTCATACATATGTCTTGTTTTAAAAATAACGGAGCGCAATGTTTTCCTTTAAAAAGAACATTTTTCCAACACTTCTTCAGAAAGATTCGATGGACAAACAAACAAACAAAGATGCAAACAAACAAAGATGCAAACAAACAAAGATGCAAACAAACGCACAAACAGAAATGATTATTAGCGGCGAAAGAGAAAAATACATGGGTGGGGGTAAATAATTTATATTGGAGCTTGAACTGAATGTTTTTTCTCAAAAACAAAACCAAATATGTTACCACGTAACAGTTAAAACATAAAAATTAACAAGAGTGGAATCATAAGCACCCTTTAAAATGGCTATGGAATGTTTGAAAAACGCTTGGGACGATAAAACTTATGGAAAATATTTTTCTTTTTCTCAACGAAAAAATGTTAAGATGGTGGTAAAACTTAAAAAGAAATTTATTAAATCATCCGTGTCAACTGTATTCTATGAAAGAATGATTTCTGCCCAACTATATATATTGAAATTGTAGGAAGATTTTGAAATAATGAGATAACTCATCAAGTTTTATTAGGCCTCAACAGACTGCAGAAAGCACTAGACGGCCGTTTCGTCCTATATTTGGGACTCATCAGCAGCGCGCTTCCACTGCCAGAAATTGAAACCCAGACAGTTGCGTTATTAAGCAGATATCATACCAACTGTACCACAAGACCCGGTGATGAAGAAGTAACTAATTAAACTTGATATAGAGCCACATACTCGCATATTCCTAGGAGGAACTCAGCTAAGTTTCTTTAACAATAGGAGTGTGCCTCACAGAGACACGACTTACCTCTTCGTCGCCGGGACCCGTGGTACAGTTGGTATGACATTTGCTGATCAGTCCTAAATATAGGATGAAACGGCCGTCCAGTGCTTTCTACATTTTTTGAGGCCTACTAAAAACTTGATTAATTATCTATATATATATATATAATAATAATAATAATAATAATAAAACCGACTCTGTACGTATTCTAATCTTAAAATGTTACACAAGTAATTTTTAAAGACCACGAATAACCAGCAGAATCTAACTCCGTTATTGTCCTCGGCTATAGAGCTTTGGACAAAGAGGGGAAAAAAAAGAAAACTGCGTAGGACCGACAATACATACAGTTCTTCACAGCAAAGAAAAAAAACCCTCAAACGGAACGAACCACCAGGAAAGAAAAGTGCTCGATACTAAACTAACCAAAAAGGGTTAACAAAAAGGCAGTCACGCAGAGCAAAAACACACACACACACACATATATATATATATATATATATATATATATATATATATATATATAATATTATCAGCTACAATAATAACCTAGATTTAAGGGATTTCAGTGAAACTATTACGGTGTGTGTGTCTGTGTGTCTGTTAATCGGGTTATAGAAGGAGTGGTCCGATTTTAATCAAATTTGATACACTCATAGACAAAGACATAAGAAACGATATTCAGAAGTTTCAAGGTTGCAGGTCTTACAATAGTGCAGAAAATCGATAATATATATATATATATATATATATATATATATATATATATATATATATAAGGCAAGATGTTTGTGTGTGTGTCTGTTTATCTGTCTTTATGTCCTTTATACAAATCCACAATTTTTATCCGACTCTCACCAAACTTCACACAAATATTCTTTAGGCTGAGGCTGAGCTCCAGGACCATAGATTAGTTTTAAAGCTTTCATTACACCCGCGCAACGCCAGGCTATACTGCTAGTTTATTCATAATATGTTTTACCTTTTATAAGAATTAAAATTTAAGTTTGAAAAACCTGAAATTTTTCGTACCCACTAACCTTGAACCTATGGGCAGATTACTTCGCCTTCGACTCCCAAAGAAATATTACTACTATCTTTTTCCTATATTCTCTTCTCGACTTTTTCTTCACTAATATTCCCACCCTTTTCTTTACTAACTTTTGTTTCTGATGCAAGAAGTTTCTTCATTTT
>JBBBDQ010029054.1:0-32500 GCA_037127315.1 Ascarosepion bandense | reverse complement strand
ATCTATCTATCTATCTATCTATCTATCTATCTATGCATTAATACAAACACATGCACACACGCAGATACAAACACACGTTTTTTATGTGCATGTGCACCTGTGTATTCGTATTAAATAAAAAAATTACCAATTTCATATATATATATATATATATATATATATAGATAGATAGATAGATAGATAGATAGATAGATAGATAGATAGATGAATTAAATTAAAAATTAATTAAAAGGTAGAACGAATTAACATTTCATTTCATTTCATAACTCACGTTATTTATGCGTTTTATGTATATATATATATGTGTGTGTGTGTGTGTGTGAGTGTGTGTGTGCGTGCGTGTGTGTGTTATATGTCGTATGATTTAATATATAAACATACCTTACAAAGACAATATAAAAAATAAAACAAAGAGATAAACCTTTCTTTAGCAGTGGGTTTAATCCGCTGAGGATCTTTCATAATGTTCCTCAGGCGTCGAAAAAACTTACTCTTTTTTCAATTATTTTTATAGATCTCCCTCTCCCTCTCTCTCTCTCTCTCTCTCTCTCTGCCTCTTTCGCTCACTCTCTGTACTCACATACATATATATATATATATATATATATATATATATATATATATTTTACGTCTATGGAAAGACTCGGAGTTTCATGCTATATTACACTGTGCACTGTTCTATTAACACCAGATAAATTTTATAAGTCACATATAACTTCAAATAATAATGTTAGCGGATACTCTTATTTGAAATAAACGCCCATATTTGTTTTTACGTCTATCGTCTTTTGTCTTTTGGCCAAAAATAAAAAACAGCCCTCTTTTTGTAGGTGAATCCATCGTTTATCCGCAAGTTCGAACCCGGGCGAAGTGTTTAGTTGTGTTTGTAAGAGAGGTGGTGGGATAGATAGATAGATAGATAGATAGATAGATAGATAGATAGATAGATAGATAGATTTACATGCTCTACGCAATATTCAGTTGGAATCTGCCAGTCGCGGATATTGAGCCTATTAACCCATAAATATAGTGGGTCATGAATTATTTTTATCCTAGCAAATACTTTCCGACAAATGATTCACTGGACGCCTATTGCTAGTCGATAGCTCTTTAGATGCAAAATGTTCAGATAAATTACATTCCTTTGTTCCACCATCACTGCGTGCACTGATGAAAACCACTCCCATTTACTTCGTAGTCCATCAGTGAGAAGCAACTTCAACTTGAACAACTAATTCCTCCTAATCCTTTCATTGTAGAACCGACTCCCAATTGAATGCTTTCCCAACATCTACAATCGTAACATTTTTAAGTCTATGGTTAAACGTTATCTTCCCCGGATGTCTTCATAAACTGCGCCTCTGAGCCCGCAAGTAATACGCTAGCACGAGTGGCGCTTGTGACTTGCACGTGGTGAACATTAGTGTAAAACAATTTTATGTTATCTCGTTTGTAAATATAAAGTAAATATAATGTAAAGTAAAATACATTCTTTATTACATATATCACTTCTTAAACAAAGAAATACATTTTGAGGTCATAAGTGCATTGATATTTAAAGATATGAATACATCATAAAAATGCACATATATCTATACTAGTATATATAGTGAATATACACTAGTATGTAAATACTATTAAGGAAATAATTTGTCTCAGATCAATATGGGTTATTTAGTGACGTAATTCAATTTTCTTTGGTCCTCAGAATAAAAACAAATATGTTATTCTGCTTTCGCAATTGAATAAATGGTAGATGATACTCAGTTTTTGTGCACATACAGTTTGTGTGGGCACAATTACGAAGAGAAGGTAATATGTACGGAAGAAAGTCGAAAGTTTCAACCAACTTTCTTTCAAAATACTTTCTAGACAATTTATGACGGAAATTATTCCTTATATGATAACGATTATTCGTAATTTTCAAAAGTTTACTCATTAAATTAATCTGCACAAAGCGCCTGCTACCTTTAATATATATATATATATATATATATATATATATGTGTGTGTGTGTGTGTGTGTGTGTGTGTGTGTGTGTGTGCGTGTGTATGTGGGTGTGTGTGTGTATGTGCATGTATATATATTGGAGTAGATAGACTAAACTATCGCCCGGTTCACACTCCACCCACATCTATTGAACAGGTGAAGAGGCTCATCCCTTGTTTCCTGTTTAGGATGTGGTTTCCGGCTTTCTCTTTTCCATTCTTTTTACCCTTACGTAGCCCCCTGCGCATCAGTGGCGTTACCGCCTTGCTTGGGGTGATATGATTAAAAAAAAAAAAAATATATATATATATATATGATCTATATGATCTCTTATGTTATTTTATTTTAATTTTCTACTAAAAATTGTGAACTATTTAATGACTTAAATTTTAATTTTAAATGTAATTATAATACTAATTAAAATTTAATTTCTTGTAATTTTTATTTTAATTTAAATTTTAAAATTTATTTTGAAATTAAAATACAAGGTTTAATTTTTAATTTTAATTTTAATTTCTTTTATTTTATTTCTCCAATTATTTTATATTAGCTCTAATGAATTTATATCTTCGTGTTATGTTTTAAATTTCCTCTTATTTACGTTTGTTGAATAATTTCTCTATTTTAGTATGTGATTACATCATTTTTCTTTTATTTTTTAAATGCCAAATGATTTAGCTTGAAAAGAATGTAACTGTTGTCTTTATCCGTCTGAAATTCACTTCCGGTCAAAATTTAAAAGTTCTCTTTCTTTACCCTTTCTATTGTCTCCACCATTTCTTACCTCTCTATATTTCCTCACTTTTTCCTTTTTATTTTCCTCTTCACACTCTTACTACTACTGTTGTATCTTTCCTTTCCCTATAGAGAAGCATACTTTTTTATGCCAAAAAGATTTGAGCCGAGACGCCATGTAACCGACATCAATATCTGTCTACAATTCACATCCTGCTTATATTTAAAATTTACCTATCTTAGCCGTTTTATCGACTCTTTCCTCTCAATACTTTCTCAGTTATTTTCCTCTTTACTTTCTATTTCCTCTGTATCTTTCCCTTTCCTCTTTCGTTTCCTTTTCTTGATTTCTCCTCTTATTTTCTCATGTTTTCTACCTCTTTTTCTTATAGTATCTTTTTATGTCGTACAAAAAGATTTCCAAAATAAAGAGAAGTGGTGTTTTTTTTAATTTTTTTCAATAAAGTGTACATTAACATCATTATTAACTACCGGATAAGACGTTGTTCTTTTAATGTCGAAAAAAATGTACAATTTTGTAATAAATATTCATTGATCTATTTTATATTGAGCACTGTTTAAGTTAATATTTTGAACGTTGTAATTATTTTTTTCGTTCTTTATTCAGGTGTATGTATACACACACACACACACAAACACACACACACACACACACACACACATATATATATATATATATATATATATATATATATATATGATGTAAAGAAAGAGACAAGACAAAAACTGTATTTAGTTTTAGCCGACGCGTTTCATCCAATGACTGACTATATCAAAGCAAAAACCTGAAAAAGTCTATCAGTGGACGAATCGCGTTGGCTAAAACTAAATATAATTTTCTTCTTACCTCTTTCTATTAGTCATATTGTTTGTCTCTACTCATTATATGTGAGAATATTTACACGCACGCACACACACACACACACACACACACACACACACATATATGTTTCTTTACATAAATATCATATTTATATCTGAATTCTTATACATCCATGTATATATATATATATATATACATATATATATATATATATACAAGAATTAAAATCTAAAGTCAATAGTCATTTTCTATCTCACTAAATTGCATCATCTGTCTCATCTTATCTCATCAGTATTCTCATCCTTCGCTCTAACTTTCCTCCTTTGTAACCCCATGCACAACAGTGGCAGCACAATGCCTTGCTTTGGCCGATACGATTATATATATATATATATATATATATATATATATATATATATATATATATAAATTGTGTGATATAACCAGAGAAAAAAATAAAGCGACACGGGATAGGGGCTAGTGGATGTCCATGATCACTTCCGTCACGAAGAGACACTGCACATTGCACATGAAGAAGAAATTTTAAAGGAACCAATCTCTCTTTTATGCAAGTTTAATTTAAAAATGGCAGACAAGGTACTGGGGTTATATCTTTATATAAGTTTTCATGTGAACTCATCATTTTTTGCAGAAGATAAATTATATAAAAATGGTCCGAATGTTTGTTTTTCCAAATGCTAAAAGATATAAGGGAATGGCTTAGATAAATATGACATTTGCACAAATTATTTATAATTTATATAAAAATAAAATTTATAAAATCACATGAAAAATTACATAAAAACTTAACCACAACGCCATGTCTCTTTATTTTTACCGGAACTTATATATATATATATATATATATATATATAGAGAGAGAGAGAGAGAGATAGATAGATAGATAGATAGATGATTTTTCCTCTTACAAAACTTATATTCCTTATTTGTCAATTATCTGTATGGATTGTCTCTAAACTTCTAGATGCGACGTGACGCACACACACATTCGTTCGAACACACATACACACATATACCTATGTGCGCACACCCGCACGTACGTATGCGTACGCAGACACACACACACACACACACACACACACACACACACACACACACACACACACACACACGGGAACACCCACACACACACGGGAACACCCACACGCGTGCACCCACACGGACACATTCACACGGGCACACACATGTTAGAAAATAGATGCAATATAAAACTAATCAGGTCGTGATTAAATATAGTTTTCGTAATAATATGTAACATTATTATTATTCATAATATAATCTGTGATAATAATTATAACTTCATGAAACTATTTGTGCGAATTCGTACGGGTGATCAATATAGCCTCTCTTTGAACTTTATGTCAACATAATTATTAACAAAAATCACAATAATAAATTAATAAGAAAACGTAAATATATAGATGGATTTAAATGACCCTTAATACTTTTCTATAGTCGTAGACTATCAAATGAATTATTCATAAAATCATCTAAACTGAACTGAAACAAAAATGTTCGTTATATATATATCTATATAATTTAATTACTTAGTTTTGGGTCATAATAAAATTTCACCAGTACACAGTTGTATTAAAGTTTTTACTACAATTATATTGAAGAACATTTTAATATACTTCATTTGTAAACGAGTTATTACGCGACCTAGGTTTCTGAAAAAAATGGTAAAATCAGTTATTGCAAATCGTCTGAAGATACCACATGGTAGAAACCTAGGTCGCGTAATAACTCATTTACAAATGTATACTTAAGCAGTAATCTCTCTTTTATGTAAGTTTAATTGAAAATGACAGACAGGTGTGATAGTGAGATTTTACTTTTTTATGCGATCTTAACCGTCCATATGTTTTCTTTCTCCAAGCACTTTTGACTATACTTTTAGCCATCACAACTTCTCTGTCGTTTTTAATGAAACTTTCGTATATATATATATATATATATATATATATATATATACACACAAAAGAATAAGGAACGAAGAAAATAATTGCAACGCTCAAAATATCAATTTAAAACAGTGCTCAGTATAAAAATAGACAAATGGTTGTTTTCTCATCTTTTTGCACTCTTTCTGTTTTCCCACTCTGTTTAATATCTTCTTATCGAACAAAAAGATTTTCAAAAATTAAAGGACAAAATTATTTTCTTAAAATATCTTTCAATAAAATCTTTATTACCATCATTATGAACTACCTGATGAAACATTGTTCTTTCAATGTCGAAATAAAATGTTCAATTTTGTAGTAGCTTGTAGATGTTCTAAAGTATAGCTTAACCCTATAAAAAACAATTTCCCTCAAACCCTTCTTTTACTAGAGTAAACTGCTGGGGTTAGAAATTTTTCTTATTCTTTGATTTAATGGGGCTGAGAATGCATGTCTTGAAATGACGTTGAAAATGGCTGTTTCCCTTTTAAGTTTTATCTGAATTTACAGATAAATATGTATATATTTTATATATACAGATGATATATATATATATATATATATATGTATATATATATATATATATATATATATATATATAGGGTGCGATGAAGGAATTATCTAAATTAAGCACAAATGATAATAGCATTTCATTTTAACTACTATATTTATCAAAATTACACAAACATATCTTGAAATACTAAAGAACAGATTTATTTAGAAAAGTCGCTATTGACTCCAACCAAAAACTCAAGACAAGTTTGGAATCTTCTGAAACACTTCCCGACGGTCTCCTTTTTTAAGATGGTTAATGCTGCTATAATCTTTGCCTTCATTTAATTTTTGGGTTTACAAGGAGTTCTGTTGGTCTCTCGCTCAACGACACTAAGCATTATAATCAGGGGCGTTGCAGGCTGGAGAGTTAGATGGTCGAATGTAAGAAGTTATGTGCTTGCAGAAATTGGCTGACTTGGTTCTCCTGCTTGTATGGCATGGTGCAGGGTCCGGATGCCAGCATGCAAGATCTTCTAAGCAAGCCACGCTATTGACCCCGGGCAGCATTACCTCCTCAAGGCAGTTGATGTTGGCATCTGTGTTGAGTCTGAGACCCTGTGGAGAGATGAATGGAGGTATGGCGTCACCGTCACTAGTGATTACTCCTAGCACATTCGTAATGTCTATTATATTCACCCAACTCTTTTCGAATCCACTGCACTGTACACAGATTGACATCACCGATAATATATTCGTGTAAGAGCTTGCAGCACAAATACCAAATTTCTGGCGAAGTGACATGGGGTATTTTTTTTGTAGAGACAGTGCCCAACTGACCCTACTATATTGTACAGTTGCGAATATAAGAATAAACAATGCGTATGCGTAAATTTAAAAATACAAAACGGCAACAAGTAACCTATTGCCCTGTATACACACACCCACACTCATATATATAAATATATATATATATATATATATATATATATATATATATATTTATAAACACACACATATATATATATATATTTATATATATATAAATATGTATCAACATATATATATATATATATATATATATATATATATATATGAGCTGTATAGATTTATAAGTAAAAGTGAACTTACTTCCAGTTTTTCCGATAGTGGCTGGTATAAATCCATGTGATATAAATTAAATGACACTGTATATTGGTACAACAACTCCAGTTGTAGATTAAAAAAAAAAAATTATGATCTACGTGTAATCATCTTTCATTATATAGATACAAACATTTTTTTTTCTTTCTTTTTTTAAATATACGTCTCCGCATATATATCCAAGGATTTATACGTGGGTTTATTATGCACACATATATTAAGTGTAGTGCATTACATATGCGAGTATGAACTGACTCATTAACATCTCTATCCGCCTATGTACAGTAGAAATTATTGCACACAGGGAAAATCTCTATTCGTGTACATGTTGTGTATGTATATGTGTTTGTATGCGTGGTGTTTATTGGTGTGTTCGGTTTGAGGCTTGTAAATTTGTTTCGTATTGAATTGAGCATATTATGCAATCATATATTAACTGTGTAAATTTTATACATATTTAAAAAAATATATATTCATATATATGAATTTATAATATATATATTAAAATAATATTTTTTTTAATAATTTTAGGTTTGATAATGATGAATATTAATTTATATTTTTCCTACAAAGCAATATATATATATATATATATATATATATATATATATATATATATATATAGTTTTAAATAGATTGGGTTATATTCTCATGGTCGATTGTAAGGAATATTAATTTGTATTTTGCTACGGAGCAATAATCATGTATTTTTTACTTATTTTGTGCTATAATTCATTTTTTTCACAAAATTTTATTTCTGACACCTGCTTGTAAATATATGTAGCGCAAATTGCAAATATATATATATATATATATATATATATATATATATATATACTTTTTCTTCTTTTTTTTTTTTTTAATCCTTTTAGTTTGGGAAATCAGGAAATTTCCGGAGAGTGAAACATCAGGAAGCGAAATATTTTCTGGTTTTGTATCGGTTTTTCTAGAGACTATTACAATTCCTGGGCGCCGAAGTTATATGTCGGCCCTTGTAGAAGAGAACTCTCTGCCTCCGTGCTTAAACCCTTGCTTTTCATTTTTCCCTCTCAGTATTTTTTTATTTATATTTTATACTTTTTTTATAGACAGCAAGGAGAATCATTGGTAATCAATCAGTGCCCACTGACTACTCGGTTGTTTAGTTGGTACCATCCTTCTCTCGACTCGAGCATGCGCGTGCATACACACACACAGCGCACGCGCGCTTCTCAGCCAGCACATTCATTCACTGAGATCTTGTTTCATTTTTTGGTCTGTTACTTCTGGTCTCCTTCGTTTCTTTTTGCAGTACAAATATTTCATATTTGACATGCTTGTTCGATGTGAACTATTCACTTGGAGAATAAAATGTAATGAAATTGATTTATTTCAATTACACAGAGCAGATTTGCTCGGAAAAGATATTCCAATTACATGAGTACACTGGGCATTATTTATTCTTTCATTATATATATATATATATATATATATATATATATATATATATATGTATGTATGTATGTATGAGAACTTAGAAAAATGTCTACATTGAAAAAGTAGAAAATTTAGAAATCGTCTTTTATAATTTTATCAAACTCTCTTATACTTATCTATTTTGTATATCGACATGTATATATATATATATATATATGCAAGTTTCATTAAAACTTACGAACAAGGTTCTGTAGTTAAGTTTTTAATAATTTTATAATTATTTTATTTTCAGAATATAAACTATATAAAAATTGACCGAATATCAAATTTGTCTTTTGGCTATACTTTTTGAGAAAAATATTTAGCTTGAAAATGTATAAAATTTTTTAATCGCTTTATATGTTTACGAAACTGTCCGATTTTAATCAATTACATACATACATACATATATATCTATCTATCTATGTTTCCCTTTCTCTCTCTCACTTACTTTCTGTATATATATACATGTATATATATATATACAACCTGAAGATTCCATTCATGCATGAAGTAAACTATTGCTTCTTGATGTTGTTTCACTGTCCCTATTCTATTTGCATGCGCTTTGTCTCATTAAATCATGAATATGGCATGTCCTCAAACTATATTTGTTTATATATATATATATATATATATATATATATATATATATGTGTGTGTGTGTCTGTGTGTGTGTATGTATGTAAATGTATATATGTGCGTATATAAATATATTTATATCCATATGTAGATAGCTAGATAGATAAGGAAATAAATAAGTATATATAAATATACATATGTATAAACACATAAACACACGCATATATATATATATATATATGAAAAGTGTATGTATATAATTATAAATATCAATATATATATATATATATGCAATTTGTTATATATATTATATTGTTTACATGTTATATATGCGTATAAGTACCATGAATATATACATATATATATATATATATATATATATATATATTAATCAGGTGAGAATGGAACAGTACTCTATACTGTATAACAGAGTAAATATATATATATTAATAAATATACATATCCCATATACACACATGCATACATATACGCACAATTTCAAGTTTCATGCATTTCAGCAATCTTCGGGTGATTACCACACACACACACACACACACACACACACACACACACACACACATATATATATATATATATATATATATACTTGGGGTTTGGTTTTGTGTGTGAGTATTTGTATATGTATCTATATATAAATAGAAACTTTATACATATATACACTTCGAATATATTTATATATCTTTCTATCTGTTTTACATATGATAGTTTTTGTGTGCGTGTACGCGTGTCTGTGTATCTTTGAGCATTTTTGTATGAGTTTATACGTGTGTATAAATGTGTGTGTGTATATATATATACATGTGAGCATGATTGTACATATGAATTAAACTTGTTAAAATTTTAACTTCACTTGCACAACTAGGAAGAATAAAATCCGTGCATCTACGATAACTAGGATTAGATGAAGTGATGAACTTCCTCGAAATCGAGTGTCAGTTATAGCGTGAGTGTGCATGTGAGCATATGAGCGTGTGTGCGTCTGTGTGTTTCTGCATTAAAACTACAAGCGTTACAAACATGAATGCACACACACACACACACACACACACACACACACACACACACACACATATATATATATATATATATATATATATATATATATATATATATAGTACCTAGATCCCACCCTTTTACTATGGAACCAATAAATTGTAAACGCAAATTCTACTCCACCAGCTTCTTTTCTCGCCTGTGGAATTCTATTCCTTTCAGTGCTTTCACGACATCTACAATCTTCAAGAATTTAAATGTAAAGTCAAGAGTCATCTCCTATCTCACTAGCTTGCATCCTCTCTCTCATGCTCCCTTCTCCGTCCAATGCACTCCCATCAGTATTCTCATCTTTTCCTTACCCTCCTCCTGACACACCTTGTAACCTGTCATGTTTTCTCATAACATTCCTCCTATGTAACTCCCTAACCAACTGTAAACTGCCTTGCTTTGGACGACACAATTAATATATATATATATATATATATATATATATATATATATATATATATAATCCTGGGTAAAAAATCGGAGTCTAACCGTACTGATGAGCTGTGATACGGCGAAACAGATCTGTCTGCGGATGACAATATATATATATATATATATATTGTAATTTTTTATTATAATGGTTTATATATGCATAATATTATTACACAAAAAATCATATTTTCAAGACTTCAGGTGATATGTTAAAATAACTAGTAAAAATTATTTATTTTGAAAATATATGATCAATTTATGTTGATTTAGAAAATAATGAAATGGTAGTTGAAGGAAGTGTTTTATGTGTGTCAATATTGTTCAATCAAAATGAGAATTATGTATTCATGAAGTTTTAACATTTGGGTCGTGAAAAGATGCAGGATGGCTTGGTGTCTAAACATGTCACTTTTTAATTTAGTCTGAATAAAATACATCCTGGGACCAAAAATTTTTTTAAATGGGTAGAAAATAATTTCTAACACTAGGTTTGTTTTGAATTTTTTTTTTTTTTTGTTGAACAATAGATTTTTTTTACAGCTATCTCGTGAATTTTGCAGCTGGAATGTTTTGGTCAAATTTTTAGGTGTCACGTGAACATTAAAAAAACACCGTTACCTGAGCGTTCTTAAAAACAACGGTAAATGGTAAAATCATTTACGGAAAATTGCCTGAAGACACCACTCATGGTAGAAACTTAGTTCGCATAATAACTCGTTTACAAAT
This sequence comes from Ascarosepion bandense, assembly GCA_037127315.1. Taxonomy (NCBI): domain Eukaryota; kingdom Metazoa; phylum Mollusca; class Cephalopoda; order Sepiida; family Sepiidae; genus Ascarosepion; species Ascarosepion bandense. Next base: position 21,073 of record JBBBDQ010029054.1, on the reverse strand, counting down.
GAAACATATTCAAAAGTTCTACAATATAATTCTATTAAATACTTTTTAATACAAAGGTGCACTGATCTAGTTTTATTATGAGCAAAAACTAAGTAATTAAATAACCATATATATATATATATAATGGATTTTAATCCGACATAATTTTGATTTATATGTTTAAACGTTATATTCAATGGATACTCATATTTTTGTTGTAAAAATACCAGTAGTACCATTTTATAGAACAATGGCCAACGGTACACATTCTCTCCCGATGACCCTAAATTAGTTTAAATATAAATTCGAGAGGAACACATAAAAAGAAATTCAATGAAAACATATGCCGTAGAGAGACACGGTGGAAATGTCATTGGCAAGAGAAGCATTACATATACTGCTCACTTCAGGTGAGTCTTACTTACTTTCCAGTAATTTTCTTCTCCAACAATACATTTTATAGCAAAATTGAGAACATGACATATGTTGTAAAATAAAAATCATTTTACTATGATTAATCTCATTTCTTGTAAGAAGAAACACATTTCTCCTAGTTTGTTTTTGTATGGTCATTTGGTAAAAAAAAAAGTATATGTGATGTCAGTTCTTCAATATAGCAGTGAATGCTGGACAATATCATCAAAGATAAAGGTAAAACTTGAAGCAATTGAAATGTGGTTCTACAGAAGGATGCTGCAAATATCATGGATCAAGCATGTGAGCAATGATGAGGTTTTTGAATGGATCGAAACGAAAAGGAAATTAATACTGAGCATCAGGAAAAGACAGCTTATGTTCCTGGGACATGCAATGAGGAAAGAGGGCTTGAAGAACCTGATACTAACAGGCCAGATAGAGGGAAAAAGAGGCAGAAGAAGACAGTGGATAACATATTTGAAGGACCTAATCAGGTGGATGAAAGAACAGGGGTTGTTCAATATGGCAGTGAATGCTGGACAATATCATCGAAGATGAAGGAATAACTTAATACTTTGCTTAGCTTTTGGAACATATCTTTCACTATCCCAATACTCCTTCAGATTTCAGTATCACAATTTCCATTCACTGTTAAAAAAACACACCATATACTTAAATTGTTTTACTTCTTTGACTTTAGTATGTAATTTCTATTTCTAATTTGTATTTTGAGCAACATAGTTTCTCGAAGATGAAAAAAAAACTTGAAGCAATTGAAATGTGGTTCTACAAAAGGATGCTGCGGATATCATGGATTGAGCATGTGAGCAATGATTAGGTTTTTGAATGGATCGAAACGAAAAGGAAATTAATACTGAGCATCAGGAAAAGACAGCTTATGTTCCTGGGACATGCAATGAGGAAAGAGGGCTTGAAGTACCAGATACTAACAGACCAGATAGAGGGAAAACGAGACAGGGGAAAGCAGTGGATAACATATTTAAAGGATCTAATCAGGTGGATGATGGAACGAGGGTTGCATAGTGTAACAGGAGAAGGCGTGCTAAGAGCCACCAGGGATAGGGAGACGTGGAAAGCCATGATCGCCTACATCCTGAAAGAACAGGACACATAGAAGAAGAAGTATTATAATTTAATGAAAAAAATAATATCATTCTTTTGAATTAATTATTAAATTTGAATTTTCATATTTTTCGTATTAAATAAGCCATACGGATGGATATGCCGCCGAACAAAATTTATTCCTTTTGATTTACTTTTTTTCTATTTTTCTCGTTTCATTTTTCTATCTCTCTTCTTTTTTATTTTTCATCTGTGTGGAAATTGCCATGCAAGAGATTAGATATTACATAGTAGATCAGTTAGGTTTCTGACGCTTTTTATTTTTTCCTTTTTTATCACTTAGAACTTTTCTTTGTCTACCGCAGGAATATTTCGTCATTCCTCTACGGTTTACGATTTCTGCGTCTCATTTGCTCTCATCTGTTAAATCAATTACCAACTTGTTAAATTTATGTAACTGCTAGATTTTGACGTTTAGAATACGTAGCACAAACTATTTCCCCGGCGACTGAACGTATTTAACCAAAACAAATCTAAAAGAAAAAAAAATGATTTTAGGCGTATGTTAAGCGCGATCTGTCAATATCCCATGACAGTAAAAGCTTTCTGTTTATTAAAAGAATACAATTACAAAAGAGCACATTTCCAGTGACAGGACAACGAAAATCGAATTTAGTTAATGGCTAATAGTCAAAGAACCTCGTTTAATGAAAGTTGCTTCTTTGTCCAGGTAAGCACATTCAACTTTTTTTTATTAGAACATTTGACACCAGGGGATGATATAAATTTCGAATGCTTTCAGTGACTAGATCGTTAGCCATTAAACCACGGATCAGCGACTGATTTTCTTCACTCAGCTTAGATTGTACATTTTATCTGGTTATTCTACGAGTTTTACTAGAAATATATTTCCCAGTATTGCATGCTGCATTATTGAATAAAAAAAATAAGTATATCTGCTGTGGAGTAGTTTTCGCACTGAATGTTATAATCTTGCTATGTCGGTTGCTAATCGACTTAACGTACCCAAAATATTATGAAACTTGATAATCTTCCACTGAAAGCTTACTCCTTCGTATTCGGCTAACTACCGACTAATATCAACTGCCTAGTAGTTCTACTGAACTCCAATAGAAGTCTAAAAAACAATATTTATTTTGTATAAAATACAAAATTATGGCACATGGCCGAACAGGGGAGGGGCAGAGGTTGGTACTCGCTTAACTATCCTCTACCTAGCTAAACACTATCACGACCCAATCACACATTACAATTTACACATTCACCATAAGAACCCATCCATCACCTCCCAATCCTTCATACACCACAATACCACAAATTTACAAGGGGTGCCTATAGAAGTCTAAAGAACTGCCATGAACTTCACAAGAACTGACTGTTAGCTCTTATTAATATAGGAAGGGGGTCCATTATTAGAGGAATAGGTGTGTGTTCCCCCTAACAATATCTCACTAGGCTTTTCTATTAAGAAGGATAGATAGCCATCAAAACTTTCAAAAGACGGACGAAACTTTCATTGGCTATTTATTGATCTTAGTACTTCTGGGTTTGGACGAATTTTGAGTCGTTCTTATAACTTATTTAGCCATTTTCTTTAGATAAGGATGATCACAAATTGAATTACTGATATCTTATTAGAATTTTTTCAGCAAGTTACCTCCAAATAAGGTACAAAAGCCACCGAAATAACGGGGAGCCTAGTGTGAATTCCAGTTGAATTCCTTGCATTCATTTATGCAAAAATACCCTTGGGAAGGTATTAATCCGTCTCTTCCCACCAGTTATGGGTTAAATAATAGAACAGATCGGGTTCTATAGCCTTGGCTGTCAGCCAGTCTACCGTAGAAACTAACAGCAACCTACTGCGGGACAATCTTTTGCCCAGTTAGTCATGTCGCTTTCGAGATATGATCGACCAAAGTGTGTATCACGTATGGCACTTAATCTGGATCCTAGATAGCGATTAACATTGCATTTAATTTTTGAAGATTAAAGTCGACTGGAAAGCATGAAGCCGGAAGAGAGTTCCAGAAGCGAGAAGGGTGAGAAAAGAAACTTTTGGCGTAGAACTTGCGGTTAAATCTAGCAAACACAACTGAAAATTGCTGAGACTCCGTCGTCAGCCTAGTACTTCGTTTATATTCAAAATGCCTAAGTACCATTGTGAAGAAAATATCCATGACTATATTTATATAAAAGGCACAGGGAGGCAGCTTTATTACTGTGGATAAGTGACTGAAGCCGAGACGCCAGATCAGGACCAGTAATATTACTGATTGTTCTTTTGATTTTATCCATGATCTCTAGAGATTTGTTTTTAATTCTACCACCATACGTTTGTTTATGTTATAGTGGAACATCCTGTCATCCCTCGAGAATGGAATGCTCTACTGTATAAAAGACGGTAACGGGCGGTACGACGATGAAAAAACGTCTTAGGCATTTGCCTGACTGATCTATGACACTGTCAGCCCTCTGCCTTTGGGTAGAGGGCGCTCTCTGCTTACGAGCAGAGAGCACAAACCCAGTCGTGGTTCCGCCGAAGGGTAGAACCACGACTGGGGAAAAATAGACAGACATTTTTTGTCCCGGCTATATGGCCGGGAATACCCACTATAAAATGACCATGTGTCACATCTGACCTTGCGTGGGAAGGCTAGTAAATACAAAAAGCTCTTAGGCATTCGCCTAACTGCTCTATGACACTGTCAGCTCTCTGCTTTCGGGTGGAGGGCGCTCTCTGCTTACGAGCAGAGAGCACAAACCCAGTCGTGGTTCCGCCGAAGGGTAGAACCACGACTGGGGAAAAATAGACAGACATTTTTTGTCCCGGCTATATGGCCGGGAATACCCACTATAAAATGACCATGTGTCACATCTGACCTTGCGTGGGAAGGCTAGTATATACGGGAAAGGTCTTAGGCGAAGGCATTCATTATTCGATAGTTGATTCCGCTCCAACCTGTGGCTTGCCTATATGTGTACTATTGTTAATTGTACCTTTAGTACAATAAATCTAGTATATTCTATTCCTGAAGTTGCGTTCCATTCTTCAACTGATCTTCTTATACTGTATTCCTTTTCGGGATATATCAGTTTATAACTTCAGTTGTTCTGAAGTCTGATGGAGAGAAGGAAACTGTTTGTCGTGTCACTGGCCATCTAACGCAATGGGGTGAAGTGGGATCCATAGCTTTGCATACACTCAGATAACGACATCGCTGGGCGATGTGTTTCCTAGATGAAAGTCAACGACCATGGCCTTGACCATGATGAGCCTTCAAACTGGAAGACATCGTTTGTAGATTGACTTCGAGAAAGATTGGCTACTCAAGCTTTGCCTGTTCGACTCACGTTACGTCTGAATATATCTTTCCGGTCTTTTTTACAATCATTTCGCTACAAGCAAGGCAGAATTTTCACTGGTGCGAGGGTTACTAAAAGAGAAAAAACAAGATACAAGAGATGCCGAAGACAGGATGGGTTTGTAAGATGTGTATGGGTATCAGGGAAGCAAGTATACGGAAGGAGTTCCACAGTGCGAGAAAAGAAACTATTAGAGTAGAAGTGACGGTTACATTTGACTATTTCGATGGTAAAAGGGTGGGACCTTGATGCTAGTCACGTAGCAAGAGAAAATTCATATGGTCTAGGCGCCAGAAAAGAAAGGTCGTCAGAAAATGTTTAGTGAAAATATTTGTAGAAAAGACAGAAACAAAATCCTGTCTTGAGAAAGTGACTGAATGCAGGATAGACTATGTTTCAGATCCTCGTTTGTATATTCTCGAGAACCTCAAGGTGAATAGCAGGAGCATCCGACCAAATATGGTAACAGTATTCAATACACTGACGAATGGTAGATTTATACATGTGCAAAGTAGATTTATAAGAGAAAGACTTTCTTACCCGACAGAATGACCAACATTCCTAGCAGTAGATGCAGCTATGGATTCTATGTAGTCGTTCCACTTGAGGTCGTTTTAAGACACTACGGCCAGGGAGACGCAGTGTTTTGCTTCCCAGGAAACTAGCGTCGTCCATACTAATGGAAAGCGTGAGGGAAACTGGTCAGAGGCTCAGCTTGCCAGTACACCCACATGGAAGTAATGCTGGTGCTACTGATTATAATGAGAAAATACTAGCAGTATAGCTCTGCGTTGCTCGGGTTTAATGAAAGCTTTAAAACTAATCCATAGTCCTGGAGCTCAGACTCAGCCTAAAGAATATTTGTGTGAAGTTTGGTGAGAATTGCATAAAAATTGTGGATTTGTATAAAGGACATACAGACAGATAAACAGACACACACAAAAACATCTTGACTTATATATATATATATATATATATATATATATATATATATATTATCGATTTTCTGCATTATTGTAAGAACTGCAACCTTGAAACTTCTAAATATCGTTTCTTATGTCTTTGTCTATGAGTGTATCAAATTTGATTAAACTCGGACAACTCTTTCTATAACCCGATTTTTTCGATTATCGATTTTCGATATTTATCTGGGGTACCTCGACACAAAACCTAGCTAAGACCAATCGCAGATGCTAATAGTACAACTGTGTAAATTTTCAAGAAAATCGGTTCAGCCGTTTCGGAGTCTATAGGCAAAGGACACACACAGACAGACACACACACACAGACAGAGTTCCAAAGTTTAGATTAGATATTCCGAGCAGATCAAAATCTTTTCAGCCATTATGGTCTCTGAAAGGCATTTCTTAATATTAGTTGACGGCGACACACTCTTTTTGTCAAAAATTAGTTCACCTTTACTGTTTTGCGTCAATCTCTTTTTTTAAAACCTTCATTTTATCCTTGATTTTTCTTACGTTTGTTTAATATGTTTAAACCGATGGTTTTAAAAGGAAAAAAGAAAAATATACTAGAGCTTAAGGCTATGCATTGTGGACGAGAAAGCTGTCATTTTCGACTATCCAGTATTTAACGTTTAATTTTTATTTTATTGATATTTACGCCTATCAGCAAGAATTATATTGTGCATCCATTTTGATTGAATAAGTATTATTAAATTTGTCATTTGGATGTTAAGAAGACCTGCTGATACGTTTTCTTTCACCTATGGCATCAGTTGAATTAAAAACTGGCACTATTCCAGTTTACTATTAGTATATCTACTTTCTAGATATAATGTCGACTTTAAGGTTTCTTAACAATCATTTTAGTTTGTTGTATATATATATATATATATATATATATATATATATATATATATAGATGTATCTTTCGGTTACTGGCGTGTGTATACACCGCTTAAATACAACACGTTAAAATTTTCCTTCTCTGATTCCATACGCCTTATTTTAGTGGGTAGCGACTCCGAATGACACCAAATCGGTCAAATTTCGATCCCGGCCAGAAGCAAATAGATGTGTCCAGCCACATAGATGAACTGTGATACAGCGACACAGGCTTGTATGTGGATTACTAATATACACTGCTTATATGTAACACGCTAAAATTTCCCCTCTTTCAACCCGTGCGCCTATGGCTTAGGAAGTAGAGACTCCAACTGACCAAATCGGTCGAGTTTTGATTCTGGCCAGAAGCAGGTGGATTTCTAGCTACACTAATGAACTGTGATACAGCATAACAGACTTGTATGTGGATGACTTATATATATATATTGAAAAATGATTACAAGAACCTCCAATCAAACAAAACAATCAAAGACATTTTCGATAAACCACCCATAAATGCAATGAAACAAACACCCAACCTATCAGCTATCCTCACTTCTAGCAAATATCTAAAAAATACAAACCTATCAGGCAATTTAAAATGTCAGAAATCCCGTTGCTTAATATGTAAAAATTTAGTAAACGATGCAATATTTCCTCTACCCAACACCAACATCAAATTGCACTCACCACGCCTCACCTGTGACAGCCAAAACAGTATATATTTTCTCTTCTGTTCAATATGTCCAAATAGTGGATATATTGGTGATAATAGCTTTAGATTTCGTTTCAACAATCACAAACTTAGCATAAGCCAGAACAACCAATATTCCCCCATAGCAGTTCACTTCAATCAACCGGGACACACTTTAGAAAATTGCAAATGTTTACTAATAGGCTCTGATTTTAGTTCCACACACTCACGGAGAAAGAAAGAAAAATACTGGATTTTAAAATTAAATAACCACAAGCTAGGTTTAAATAGGGAATTAGGTGTTTTGAATCTTTATAAATATTTCAATAGTTAAATAAATTTTAGATACAATTAAAAAATTTTCTCTAAAACAAATTTTATAAGTATTATTAAAGATAGGTTCACGTTTACAATTTTTTTAAAAAGATCTGTCGCTTTCTGTGTCACGTGATGTAAACAATCTCTCAACGAACGCTCTCGCGAAATACGTTTCTAATTTAAATTTTAAAATCATTTGTTTCTGATGAAGGGCCGAGGACGGTTTGAAATATCAAATATGATAATAGAAATAAACAAATACTGTAAAAAAAAAATAACATTTTTAAACTTACAACTTTTTAGTAGTTTATATATATATATATATATATATATATATATATATATATATATATATATATATATATTCATTAGATATTGAATAATTCTTCATTTTTATTAGACATTCTTTGAATATGAAGTTTTGCTTTTTATTTTACTTACACAACGTTTCTTTCATGAAAAATGTTTCCTTCGTCTTTCTTCTTCCCGCATCATTTTCCTTATAATTCCTTCCTTGCGTCTTTCTTACCTCATTCTTTCTCACTTTCCTTCCCTTTTCTTCTTCCATTCGTTTTTCTTCTTCTTACCTTATACCCTCGTTCTGTCAGTCTTTCCTCCTCCTCCATCTTACTTTCTTTTTTCTTTCTTCTCTCTTCGTTCTTCCTTCATTCATTTCTCCTGTCTTTCTTCTTCCCTTTTTTCTGTCTTACGCTTTCCTTCCTTATTCCTTCCTTCTTTCCTTCCTTCCTTCGTTGTACATTTGTCTTCCCCCCTCTTTCTTTTTCCTACATTCTTTATTCCTATACTGCTTTTCTTTATTCATTCCTTCCTTCATTTATTTTCGTCTTCATCCTTAAATTTATCTTTCTTCTTCCTATCTTCTTTCATTTCATCTGTCTTTCCTCGTTCGTTCTTATTCTTCCATTTTCTTTCCTTTCTTCATTATTCTTCCTTCCTTTTTCTTCTTCTTACCTTTTCTTTTTTTCTTTCTTTCTTTCTTTCTTTCTTTGTTCGTCCGTCCGTATTCTTTCTTTCTTTTTTTCCTCTTTTCTTCTTTATTCCTCCTTCCTTCTTTTCTTCCTTCCTCCGTGAATCCTTTAAAAAAATGAATCGACATCACACTAAAGTATTCATTTTAAAGCATCCATTATGCTATCGTATTTACGATGTTTGCATGTTTCTTTTTGCAATAAATTAAACGTTTTTTTGAGACCAAATAGAGTTCCATCGAAGAGGAATGAATTACAGGCCAGCAATTCAAGTTAATACTGCCGTATATTGTAAAATAAGGGCAGATTCCCTGTCTATCACACACTGTCTGCGTGTGTATTTGCATGCTTGTATGTTATGTATATTCATATGTTTGTGTTGTAATTGAGTGACATGCAAAGGGTTTTTAAAAACTATCCGAACTTGAATTTAAAAAATATAAATTTTGTACATTTCACAAATTTTATTCCATCACATTCAAAATACACCCGTTGGAAGTTATCGCACGTCTCCCAGATGTTCAAACACCGGAGATAACACCTCCAGAACGCTTTCTCAGGAATATTAAAGAACTACACCGTCGATTTTCTCATAATTCCTTGTTGAGATCCAAATCGCTTCCCACTTAGCGTGGTTTTCAGATTTGGAAAGAAACAGAAGACACACTCTGGACATGCACACCTCCTCCTTAAAAACGGAATACCCTCTACTTTTTCTGTAACTTGCTGCATTGTTACGCAGCAACCTTCCATTATTATTCGTTGAATCTTTTTGGCTGTACCTTTCGTGTTGTGAATAGCCTACTTGATCGTGCCTCGCTCTCCCTAGGTCAGGTCATGTTTGAAACGGTTGTACTATTTCTTACCACATTCAAATCCTGGGTTACAACACCTGGTATTTCCATCTAGATAGTGACTACTCTCAAAGTTGCTTAACTTCAGTGAATTCACTTGACCAACAGTTAACTTTAAGATCTATTAAAAACTGGATCTTGCTCAAAATTTTTTGCTTCTAATGATCTTTATTGTCAAATATATCTCATGGCTTTAATAAACAGCTGCAATATGTACTAAGTCTTCGCTGATCAGTACAAAATAATGTATTAAAAGATTCGAATGCAACATACGCCCCGGGATGAGGAAAGAAGTCTCGCATTATGGTGCGTGAACGGACGAGACCCGGTATTTCGATATAAGATAGGAGCAAACTTATTGAACTACTATTCGTTTTTTTTATTTTTATATAATCTATTAATGAATTTTTATATTGTTTGTCTATATTTCTGTATCGTAAATATTTACACTATTTACATCGTTCGGATTGTTGTCCGCATCTTTATTACCATATTCACGACGTTTTAATCGCTGTACGCCGCGATTTTCTTCTCCTGTGGACTGAATAAATGCTTTAGTTCTAAATTCCAACATATATCACCTGAAGAACACCGAGCATAAAATGGCCGAAACGTCGTGCAAAATAGCAATAAAGACGAGAACAGCAGTTCGGACGTTGTAAATAGGGTAAATATTATATTGTTGTTTACACTATTTATATATGGGTTATTGTTTTCTTCTTTGTTGTTCTTATCACAACGTTTCGGCCCTTGTGCCCTCCAGCCTTCCTCAGGTCTATGTCGATCTGTATAGCCTACAGGGATTTTGAACTTAACCCTTTTATTAATCTAGTTATTACTACTGGAAAGGGAAGAACACTGAAGAGATAGAAGTATGCTGTCTTAGTAGACCTAGCATAGAAATATGGCAGTTGCTAATAAAGGAAGGTACGCAAATAACGGGTGTGCGTTGTGGTGCAGTGGATATCGACTCGAAACGATAAATCGGAAAGCCGAGTTCGAATTCCAGTTAAATTCCTTGTATTCACTTACGCACAAATACCCTTGGGAAAGGTATTAATCTGTATCTTTTCTCCAGTTAGGGGTTAAATAATAGGACAGATTGGGTTGTATAGTCTGGCAACCAGTCTACTGCAGAAAGCAACATACTTCTGGGTAATCTTTTGCCTAGTCAGTCATGTCTCTTTCGAGACATGATCGCCCCAATTGTGTATCACGTATGGCACTTAACTGACTGATACGTATGACAATGAAAGGGCTACTGCAAAAATATTTCTGAGTTTAGGCGGAGACGTTAGAAGTAGAAAGTTGAAGTAGAGCTGAGAATAAAGGGGAAACCGAATCGTAAATAGGAAACAAGGGATAAATCTCTAATATTGTTCAAAAGGCAGAAAAGGTGTTTAAAACAGGCGGTAGATGAACCGATTTACTTCTATTATAAAAATAATTAAACATATAAATTAAATAGAAAAATGTTCACATTTTAGGCAGATATGTTAGAAGTCGAATGAAGAAGATATTGATTCGTAGATTTTTCTGGGGTTTGTGCTCCTCTAAATTTGTGGGTTAAATGGTAGCAATTGTTAATGCTTCAAATAAAAAATGATTTTTATATGTTTCGTATCTAGCATTGAATAGCCATTAAAATAAAACTGGATGATTTTGACAATGCTAATACGATGACCTTGGCTGGTAAGCCGAGGAAACGCAGTATTTTGCTTTCAGGGAAACTAGCCTGAACCATGCTAATGGCGGGTAGGGGCGATTATATATGGAATCTGTTTAAGATAAAGTAACAGAATAAAAACTATAGGTGAAAAGAGATTTTCTCTGGGAGTTAATAGCGTTTTTTAGCCTTATTCGAGGATGCTGATTTTGAATTCGGACCCAAAAGTATCGACATGGTAATCCACTTCTATTTTGGACATCCAACATTTTAGTGTAGCACAATATAATCTATTGATATAAAAAATGTAAGTTATTTCGTAGGTTGTAAAAACAATAGTGTAACAATTAATTTCTCCGTGTAGACCTTGTTTTTGCTATTCGTGCACAGGTAGATCATGCAAATCATTAACATACTAGATAATTTTCAGGCTAGTTTCCCTGAAAGCAAAATACTGCGTTTCCTCGGCTTAACGCTCACAAGAAACCTCAAGTGGAATGACCATATAGAATCCATAGCTAAATCCGTTGCTAAGAAAGTCGGTTCTCTGTGCAGGGCGAAGCAGTTTTTTTCCGCCTGAAACAACCCTGCACATATATAAATCTACCATCCGCCCGTGCACTGCTGTCATATCTGGTCGGGTGCTCCTGCTATCCACCTAGGTGTCCTTGACAAAATCCAACAGAGAATCTTTAATGTGATAGATCGCGACTTAGTAGCTCGGATACAGTCACTTTCTCACCAACACAATGTGGCTTCCCTGTGTCTTTTCTCCAAATACTTTCACGGCTTCTGCTCCAATGAAGTTAGCTCACCGATGCCCCCTATCCATGAATATACTCGCGCCACAAGATTAGCAACTAAGTCTCACCCCTTTATTCTGAAACCAATAAATTGTAAACGCAACTTCTACTCACTCAGATTTTTTTTCTCGCACTTTCTGCCTGTGGAATTCTCTTCAATCTACTTGCTTTCCTGACAGCTACAGCTGTAAAGTCAATAGTCATTTTCTATGTCACTAACCTGCATCCTCTCTTTCATGCTTCCTTCTCCGTCCACTCCACTCACATCAGTATTCTCACCCTTCTCTTATCCACTTCATGACACCCCCTATAACCTGTCACTCTTTCTCACAACTTTTCTTCTACGTAACCCTCTGCAAAACAGTGGCAGTAAAATGCATTGCTTGGGATGATATGATTATAAAAAAAAAATTGTTAGGTGAACCGTTTTTGTAATTAAAATTATAAATATGCAGAAACAAAGCATTGATAGCGAACGAATAAATTAAAATTAAATGTTCAACTACTCTTACTAACTTAAAGTTACTACGAGAGTATTTGCTCACCAGGTAGTTAGATCATTAGATAAAATCTATCTAAATTCATGACAATCGGGTGCTTTATCTATTAAACTTCGAGTCCTGAGGATAAGTTGAACATTTAAGTTCATTTATTTTTAAACTGTTTTCGTAGGTTAAATTTTACCAAATCAACAGTAAAATAATGGGACCTTTCCGCCAATCTAGTACTGGTTTTAAGTTCATAAAGTCTATGTACCAAAGAGGAAGTGTCATTTGAACTATTATCATGAGAGTATTTAGTAAAAATGCACAGGGAAGCTACGTTACAACGGTAGAAAAGGGAATGAAGCCAAGATGCTAGGTCTACTCCAGTAGCTTCTTTTATCGCATTTCCCGCCTGTGGAATTCCCTTCCATTTACTTGATTTCTCGACAGCTACAATCTCCAGGAATTTATATGTAAAGTCAATAGTCATCTCCTATCTCACTAACCTGCGTCCTTTCTCTAATGCTCCCTTCTTCGGCCACTCCTCTCTTATTAGTATTTTCATCCTTCTCTTACCCACTTCCTGACACCCCCTGTAACCTGTCACTCTTTCTCACAAGTTTCTTTCTATGTAACCCCCTGCAAAACAGTGGCAGTAAAATACCTTGCTTGGGTCGATATGATTAAAAATAATTTCACCCTCAGACTTGAGAATCGTAACTCGAGAGTCCCATCTGCTGTTAACTGGAAAGGCCGTTCATTCTTGTGAACCAAACATTCAAATAGCCGGCAGACAAATGTTTTTTCATATACATTTATTCTGTGGTAGATACTTTCTCAAATAACATTCTGTGTTCTTTAAGATGAAACATAAGTGTGCTTTTTCACTAAGCTTATGCGAATTCGTAAGTGTTAACAGTAATATCCATATTGACCGTTTTTTTATGAAGAAACTGTTATGGTGTCTCCCCTTTTTCCAGGATAATAGACTCGTCTAGAGTATACATCTACTCCGGCCATATTGAGACATCGAGAGATCTGCGAGATAACGTCAGATCCGAGCGATATCGACAGATACCGAAAGATACCGAGGTTGCACGGATAATAAAGCGTTAGTAATTCATAGTAGCTCTGAGCTCCACTCAGTCACAACATTATTACACAGCACCAGTCAGCTTCAAACGTGAACATGCTAATTCTACTACGGCTTCACTTCAGAGACATTGTATATATCCGTCTTACTAATTGTATTCCTGGATTACTAACCTGCGTTCAAGTTTGTATTCTTTACGTTTAATACACTTATTTTCTATCTCAAATTCGGTTTGGTGTTCTTTTATTTTGTGCGGTTTCTATTCCCGGGATCCACAACCGAAACATTTGACATTCATTGGTCGAGCCAATCACGATTGTCAGTTGAAATTTACAAAATCATTCTCTCTAAATTATTTTCTAAAAAAATAGCTTCCTCAAGCCCGATAGCTGTTATCGCTTTTTCAGTACTAATGGTAGTTTTTTTTCTTAACATTCTGTAGTGTTGAATGTCAACATCTTCTGCCATTATTTGCTCTTCGAGTTAAATGCGATATCAATTTTAACAGTTTTTGCCGTTCGTAGTCCTTAAGTGAGGTGGTTTCTATCATCTGGTATAATTTTTGGTTTGTGATTCTGTATCGCCAGTCAACAAGGTTCAAAGAGGGACGGTCTTCGCCAAGACACGTAAGCTTCTCCTGAAACAAGGCATTTTTTAATCATTTTTCTTAGAAAGCGGTTTAAACTGACTGCTTAGGTATTTCAGAACGCGTTTGGTTCTATACACGACATTCATATAAATGTCTTGATTTTACGAGGCTTGATTTTGAAGCAATGTTTGGCAAAAGAAATCCAGTAGTACGAGCCTATAAGGATACGACTCGGATTGAGGAATCAGAGTCAAGTTTGAATTTCATTTGAGATCATTACATTTACTTTCATGCTGATACCTTTCAGAAATCTACAAATTCATATATTCACATCACTGTTATGAATAAAAAAACAGGGCAGAATGGGTTCTATAGCTCTAGACGTCTAGGTGAAGTAAACTTCGAATTTATAAAAAAACAACTATGAATAAACAGCAGGATAGTGAGGCAGTCTGGGCTCCGCAGCCATGTTTAGCAACCAGATTCCGAGAAGGTAACACTGAATTTGCGAAAATGTGGAGAAGAAAAAACTGACGAAGAAGAGGATGAAGAAAGATCAAGGTTGCCAATAAAAAGTAGAAGAGAGGAGCAAGAACAGGTACTATATAAGTAAAAAGTAGTTAGACACAGTGAAAGGAAAAACAAGTGTATACAACCACTTTGGTTTAAGGAGGGTGTGGTATCCTATGAAAATGAGCTGAGTTGTATTCAAGTTCTAAGCTGCTGTTTGGAACTCCATTACATCACAGGGTACCACATATTGAGTGCTGGAACTGCGAGATATACCAGACATAAAACAAACCATGTCAATCAAAAGCCTTCAGTTTCTAAATAAGATATTCACCACAAGTCATTTTCGTTACAGCTGGCTCCGAAGTCCGTAAGACAGTCTGATGTCATGTTTAATTTCGTTCTAGCAACTTCTTCGCCGACAGTAGTGCAATGCTATAGTGACCTTTGCTTTTTTTCCTGGACAACATCGGTGACGCTAAAAGGAAAAACGATGTGCTTCATAGACAACCGTCGATCCTTCATAAAAAAAACCCTGCTCAGTGATGCGTTTTTGGGGGCAGATCCATAGCTTCTCGAGACCGACGGATGGCATACAACTAAAGTATATATATATATATATATAATCATATCACCCCAAGAAAGGCGATAACGCCACTGATGCGAAGGGGGCTACGTAAGAGTAAAAAGATTGGAAAAGAGAAAGCCGGAAACCACATCCTAACCAGGAAACAAGGGTTGAGCCTCTTCACCTGTTCAATAGACGTGGGTGGAGTGTGAACCGGGCGATAGTTACAACCAGCGTAATATTGTTAAAACCAGCGTAATAAAACAAAATATCCGAATGTTGGACAGTTTTTTTCTTCATTTCCACCAGAAATTAAAACCAGAATACGACGTTTAGAACGGCTCATGATAAAGCATAATAGACATTCATTGTTTGTTATATTTAACAATATGTGTTTAGATAATTATCTGCTGCCTCAATACATTATATATATATATATATATATATTTTTCTTCCTAAACAATTTAAATGATAAGGATGACAACAGTTACGGATTTAAAACTTATAGGCACCCGCCATACTCAAAAGAGTTAGAGGCGTTTGAGAAGGATCTAATTAGCATAATTAGAAAAATTAAGTACAGAAATTTAGGGCAAAATCCCTTTCAAAAACAATTAAAGGACACTGTAAAAGAATGTAAAAATACCACTAAAGTTTACGTTAAAGGAGATAAAAATACTAATATGTACGCTTTGCCTAAGGAGCAATTCAATAGAGAAGTTAAAAATTCGGTGATTAGGCACTATAGGAAAATAGCACCAAGTGTTATGGATAGTATAAATAGTGAGGCTACATCGTTAGTAGGCAAGTTTGGCTTGCATAATAAGGTGGAAAAGATAGGATTGAAGAGCTGCTTTCTAACAGTTAAGGATCACAAAGATTCGTTTCCAAACCATCCTGAGTTTAGACTTATAAATCCTACAAAAACAGAACTTGGTAGAATAAGTAAGGTTATAATTCAAAACATTTGTAGCAATCTACGTATGTATCTTAATATTAACCAGTGGAAATCCACTGGAGATTGTATCAATTGGTTTAAAGATATAAATCCCGATAAAAGATCTGCATTCATTAAATACGATATTAAGGAGTTCTATCCATCAATAACGGCTAAATTACTCTCAGAAGCGTTAAAATTAGCGAAAGAGTATAACGAAATAAAAAAGGAGGAACTAGAAATAATCTGGCACTGCCGTAAAACGTTATTATGGTTCAATGATGAAATTTGGATAAAAAAGACTGATGCCCAAGGGTTTGATAACCCAATAGGGGCATATGATGGTGCGGAAGTGGCTGAACTGATAGGGTGCCTATTACTACACAAATTGAATCAAATAATAGATTTCCATAACCACGGCCTGTACCGGGATGATGGTTTGATAGTGATAGAAAACTGCACGCCTAAATTAGGAGACAAAATGAGAAAAGAGGTACAAAAGTTTTTTAAGTCCCATAAACTTGAAATACAAATAGAGCATAATGTGAAAATAGTCAATTACTTAGACATAACGTTAAACATTGCCAATGGGATAATAACGCCATACATCAAAAGGAACTATGCCCCTATTTACGTTAACAAAAAATCTAACCACCCTAGACATATTCTGAAAAGTATTCCTAGAGGTATAGAGGTTAGACTGTCTACAAACTCGTCAAATAGGGAAGTTTTTGAAAAACATAAAAAAATTTTTCAAATGGCCTTAAAAAGAAGTGGGCACCAAGAAAAGTTAGAATTTTCGAACCAAGGTTTAAATAAAAAAGCCAGTAAGAATAGATCAAGAAAAATTATATGGTTCAACCCCCCATATAATAAGGAAGTCAGATCCAAGATAGGAAAAATGTTTTTTGATTTAATTGATAGACATTTCAACTCAAATAATAGACTTAAGCAAATATTTAACAGAAATACTATTAAGTTGAGTTACTCCTGTATGCCTAATATAGGTAAAATCATTAATAACACCAACAAAAGTAAATTAAAAGAGAATAATGTAGCCTCCGGCAATAATAAAGTTAAGGAGAATAAGTGTAATTGTAGAGCTAAAAAGGACTGCCCGATGGAGGGTAATTGTAATCAGACAAGTGTAGTCTACAAAGTTAAGGTCTATGTTAGCGAAAACGACAAAAATCCCAAGACATACATAGGATCTACACACGATAATTTTAAAAGTAGGTTTTATAATCATAAAACTTCTTTCAAAAACGCTAGATATAAACATAGTACGGCGTTATCTACATATGTATGGGAAATAAAAGCCAAAAGTAAAAAGGACCCAATTCTGAAATGGGAAATAATAAAAAAGTGCCCCATTAGTAACAAGAATAATAAATTTTGCAAACTTTGTGATGAGGAGAAGCTAGCTATAGCTAAGTTTGAACCCACTAATAGGCTTATCAACTCTAGAACTGAGATATTAAATAAGTGTAGAATGCATAAAATGAAGTTTCTTACTTAGGATATCGAAAGTTATAGAATACCCCCCTCCCAGGTTTTTTTTTTTTCCCTTCCATCCAACCTCTTCTGCAAATGGGTTAGTCTTTGTAGTGTGTATTTATTTGGTTAGTATTGATCTGCCTTTGCCCTGACGAGCCGTTGTGCGAAACCGCGGTCGGTCTTGGCGATCTTGCTATTTTGTTAGTATATATATATATATATATATATATATATATATATATATTATCCTCCCTATTATAATAAAGTCCATTGTGTATTCATTTGTTTATATATATATATATATATATATATATATATATATATTCGTCTGAAACACTATTACGTCACGGATTTTAGTCGATGCTGTATTGAAAAATATTTTTTAGTTTAATATGATAATGGAAGAATGAAACTTAAACAAAAATGTCAAAAGGATTTTTTTAATATTTTATGTCCAATAAATTAGCTTGTTACACTATAAATTTGGATGAAATGTTAATTATTTTTCATTTCATTTCAAGTAATGCAGGACCGCCTCGAGTGCACAGGGTTGATATGCAGAGAACAAACAAGGTACAGGGAGTATCGAGGAAAGGATTAAAGATGGATGGTTTTCAAGAAGGTAGAAGATAGCAATTGACATTTAAAGATTGAGGCTATTGGTGAAGCAAGTAAACAGAAGTGAGCCCCAAAGGCGGGAACTGCAAGAAAAGAAACTCTTAAAGTAGAAGAGTTGGTTACATTTACATTTTCAACGGTAATAAGGTAGGAACTAAATTTCAATATCGTAGCACATTTAAATTCACGTGATCAGGAAACCAGGAAAAAACCCTGTCAAAGCAGTTGTTATGAATATATTTGTAGAAGAGACAGATTCAAGCCACTTCACGTCGGTGAGAAAGTGACTGAAGTCGAGATGCCAGGTCAGGATAGATTTACATTGCAGTTCCTTCTGTGGATTTTGTCGAGAACCTCGAGGTGACTTCGTATTTAGACAAGTATCTAATATTATAAAGTTATAGATTTTCTCTATTACATAATTGGTTGAATCAGTGCATGCTTTTATATATTTCATTTTTATTTTTTTAAATCAGGGAATTAAAACTCTATATTGTACAATTCACTACTGTCAAATATCTTAAATCTTTCCCTAATTATGGAGGTCTATAGTACGCAGACTACAGGGCGTTTGCTTACGAATTCGGGTATGAGTGACCATTGTTTACTTCGTGACTAAAGTCCAAACTATGTAAATTAGAAGTGAAAAATCGTAACTAATATTTATATGTAGATTTAAGTATAACTTCGATTAACGTTTACCTATAAACTAAAGTATAATCAGGAGCAAATTTTCACCTGTAAACACAAATATAAGTACGAATTGTTACCTATAGACCCAGCTATAAATACTTACCTATAGACTTATGTATGATCGTAACCAATTGTTTACCGATAAACCCAATGGGCCCAACAAATGCTTACTCATAGACAAGCATTATCACGAGCAAGTTAATATAAACTCGCGTATATACATGAACCTGTTTAGCTATATTCTAAAGGATAATGACGACTAGTATTATCAAGAGATTCAATGTATACACAAATAATATTTACCTGTCGACTCTAGTATAAAGTGACTTATGTTTCAGCAAATCACCTGCATACGGACAGGAAACGAATTCAATAGATATACAAAGATAGAAAAAGGCGTAAGACAAGGATTTGTCTTTTCACCGGATCTGTTCATACAGCGAGACTATTCTGAGGACCCTTGAAGTTATGTTAGGATTCGTCATCGGCGGCCACAGTCTGAACAACATAAGATACGCAAATGATACAGTGCTGATAGCAGACACAGAAAGGAAGCTACTAGACCTCCTACAGAGGATAGCTGAAGACAATTAAAAAGAAAAAACTACCAATAAACTGCAAGAAAATCGAATGCATGGTTATCAGTAAAAAGAAGAACCCAAAATGCCAATTACAGGTGGGGAATAGGAAAATCAAACAGATAGAAAATTTAAATGCCTAGAAGTGTCATAACAGAGAACGGAAAGTGAGACACAGAGAACCGAAAGCGAATTGGCATGGCGAAAGACGTTTTCCAGAATCTGAGTAGAGTATTAAGCAACAGGAAAATGTCCTTATAAACAAATAAGTAATTCCTGATTTAATATGTGATATCTGTTCATCAATATGGCAGTAAATGCTAGATAGTCTCATCAAAGAACTGAAATGTGGCTCTACAGAAAGATGCTGGGATATGTAATGAGAAAGGAGGGCTTAGAGAATCCGGTACTCACAGATTAGATATAGGGAAATAGAGAGAGAGAGAGAGAGAGAGAGAGAGAGAGAGAGAGAGAGAGAGAGAAGAAAGCAGCATGTAACATACTTGACAGGCCTGAGCAAGTGGATGGTAGATCGGGGTTTGGGTGAGGTAACAGGAGAGAGCATGTTAACAGCCACCAGGGATAGCGAGACGTAAAAGGGCATGATCTCCTACGTCCTGAAATCACATGGCAAATAGAAGAAAAAGATAGACTAAGTATAAATGCGTTTTTATATTTACCTACAGATTGAGTTATAATCAGAACAAATGCCTACTACAAATTCAAATATAATTGCAAGTATTTCACCTATAAGTTCAAGTATGAAACCAATATAAGACCAATTTAATTTTACCTAAATACGTAAACAAGAAAATGATTACTTCCCCTCTTGTTATGAAGACAATGAAAACCTTTCAAAATTAAGTTATAACTAGCAGCTTAACCCGGTTTCACTCGGGTAGTTGAAAGCAAAATAAGAATAAAAATATATGATGAATTTACATCGCAAATACTTACACAACGTCCAACCTCGTCCCTTTGATAGATATAGATAACAATGTAGAATGTCTCTATTAGAAAAAAGTGGGAGAAGGAGAGTAAACATATACAGATATCGATAATAAAAAATGGGTGATCGATTCTATATTATAATCAATACATAAAGTGATCTCTGACTTTGTGGGGTGAAAAAATATATTTTTCTACCCCTAATTTTGAATTTCTGAAAAATTTCAAGGTGTTGTTAGCGTTCTAAAATTTTGATCTACATCCCGCCGAGCTAGACCGCAAAATGCAGACGCTAAGTCGAATCTATCAAACAAACAAATATTACACAACGTCCACCTCGTCACTTTTATAGATATAGATTGAAAACTTGTTATATATTGCTAAACAGATGTCATATTTTGAGTTTATAGTTAAACTGCTCGTGATAACCTGGTGTGGGCGACAAAGCTAATCTTGCAGCCGAGCTTAGAAAGGACCTCCAATCCGTTGTGGACGGGGTAAGAAATGGCTAGTTTTAAAT
>JBBBDQ010029053.1:217500-220703 GCA_037127315.1 Ascarosepion bandense | reverse complement strand
AGATAGATAGATAGATAGATAGATTTTCTATATCGTATTATGTGACAGGTTTATCTACTTTTTGTTTTTAAGGTTCTGCTTTTGTTTTTGTCTATTCTGTACGCTTTTCTCTTGACATATTTGATCAGATAATAAGTATATTGGAATTCTATGAAAGTGTTTTCAATGTATATTTCTTCTTTGGTTAAATATTGGGGCTGTATATTATGGTGCTCTTAAATAGTATCCTCTGATTATTCATGATTTGATCTTGTTACAATGGTAAGGATAAAAATTGACCATGCCTTTCATCTTAATAGCTTCTCTGCGAATGCCCACGACAGTAATAATACTGATGCAGATGTATATAAAATAAAACCACAAAACTGCTCATCCACATACATTGGGGAAACTTGCAGAAAAATGAGGGTAATAAGAACAACAGTCAAGGAAAAGTCGTAATTTTGAGTTTTGAATTTGAGTTTTTTTTAACGGCATATCAACCTATGTGGGTTATTTAATGTCAAAACGATGAGGTTTCAAGGAATTTTTTTAATGTTCGGTTATAGCGAAAAGGCTGATTTAGTCAGATTTTAATGAAAACTTTGTTTTTGTTCTTTTTTTATTTTAGAAAACTGAAAATGTCTTCTAGTTTTTTATTAAAAATTTTTTGCTGAGAATATTTTTCCTTCAAAAATGTGTTATGTTTATAATTTTTTCTTCAAAAATATATTGTTGTCAATATTTTTATTTCGTATAATTATTTTATAAAAGTCTACATTTATGTATATATTGCTATAAAAGCTTATTTTTATACTTTCATAGGGTTTTCAGCCCAGCTTGGCGGTTTATTATTTGTCATAGCTGTAACCCTAACAGGTGTTACTAATCCGGGTCAGGGTAGATCTGAGGACAATAGCAATTAAGAAGTGTTTCCATGCTCCTCATAACATTCCAATACAAGGCCTTACTGCTGGATGCAGTTTACCGTCATGCTCAGGACCACGTAATTTTGTATCACCGTGTTTTCGCATGCACGTAGTAATTTCTTTGTATATTTTTTTAAAATTAAGAATCACTAATTCAGATAATGAATGCATGGTCTTATATTTTGAAATAATTTATCATCCATTTTCTGCTATTGTAATTTTACAAGGCAACGCATTTGAAACGTTATCACATGTCTTACGTGTTTGCAACCTGTCGTTCCGGGTATTTTGTGGGGTGCCCAAATAACGTTTTTGCAAACGCTCTATAACGTTGCAGGAACATAGTAGCAAAGTCATTTTGTCAATTCTGGATAGCCACCTGTTGTCATCGCTACAACTGTAGTTGTCTGGTGAGTGTTTCCACAATGTTCAAGAAACGGTAAAATACATCCAAGGGAAAAGCACAACACTGTGTAACCTGTGATCTTTTGAATGGTGCGTCTAAAATCAAGAAGAAAATAACGTTAATTAAGAATTTCCTTGTTTTATTTTGTTCTCTTTTGTTTACTCACACGTTAACTGATATGTCCCGGAAAGGGATATATATATATATATATATATATATATATTATTCGAAGTAACTAAGTGGTTTGGTCAAATGTTACTGGGTAGGACAATCTAGGAAATACCCGTAATGGACCGGTACTCGTTGTAGTGGTATGCAGTCTGCTTAGCAGTAGATTTATGCAATAGGCGTAGTCAATAAGCGCCCTCATAGGCGTAGTTCTAGTCTGTATTTACGGATGAGGCTAGCCAATCATATTACTGTGAGGTGAAACCAAGGCGTATGCATATTCATTACATCATTAACCTGTATTTAAATCTAATCTAAACTTATTTATAAATGAAACTTTGTCTCTGTGTGTATATGTGTTTGTGTGTGTATGTTTGTGTGTGTGTGTGTGTGTGTCCGTTACCTATAGACTCCAAAACGGCTGAACCGATCTTCTTGAAAATTTACGCAGTTGTACTATAAGCGTCTGCGAGTTTTCTTATCTAGGTTTTGTATCGAGGTACCCCCGATAAATATCGAAAATCGATAATCGAAAAAATCGGTTTATAGAAGGAGTGGTCCCATTTGAATCAAATTTGATACACTCATAGACAAAGACATAAGAAACGATATTCAGCAGTTTAAAGGTTGCAGTTTTTACAATAGTGCTGAAAATAAACTATTGCCCGGTTCACACTCCACCCTCGTCTATTGAACAGGTGAAGAGGCTCTTCCCTTGTTCTCTGTTTAGGATGTGGTTTCCGGTTTTCTCTCTTCCAACCATTTCACTCTTTTCTTTTTTTCCTTCTTTTTTCAATTGGAGTAGATAAACTAAACTATCGCCCGGTTCACACTCCACCCTCGTCTATTGAACAGGTAAAGAGGCTCATCCCTTTTTCCCTGTTAAGGGTGTGGTTTCCGACTTTCTCTCTTCCAACCTTTTCACTCTTTTCTTTTTTTATTTTTATTTTTTGAATTGGAGTAGATAGACTAAACTATCGCCCGGTTCACACTCCACCCTCGTCTATTGAACAGGTGAAGAGGCTCATCACTTGTTTCCTGCTTAGGATGTCGTTTCCGGCTTTCTCTTTCCCAATCTTTTCACTCTTTTCTTTTTTATGTTTTTTTTTTACTTTTTTATTTTTTTCAATTGGAATAGATAGACTAAACTATCGCCCGGTTCACACTCCACCCTCGACTATTAAACAGGTGAAGAGGCGCATTTCTTGTTCCCTGTTTAGAATGTGGTTTCAGGCTCTCTCTTTCCCAATCTTTTCACTCTTACGTAGCCCCCTGCACATCAGTGGCGTTACCGCCTTGCCCGTGTGATATGGTTAAAAAATTAAAAAAAAAAATCGATAATATATATGCAAAAGGCAAGATGTTTGTATGTGTGTCTATTTATCTGCCTGTATGTCTGTATTTTTTCAGCCCTTTTATTTTAGTTTTTGGTTTGGGTTTGGCTCTAAGTAGGTATAATTGTAGTTCTTAGTCTCAGAAATGATACCATTTACTCAGAGGACTTATTTAGCCTTCAAAATTCAGTTTACGACGAAAAAAACTTATTTGATGTTGATACCAGGAAATCAAAATTTGACTTACATCCATTCATTTTTCTTTCAGTCTAAGGATTCGCTTTAACTGGAAACAACTATTGCATTTTAGTCTTTCGTGTCAACGTCCAAAGAGTCTGGGCCCCACGACCTTGGATTATTTTAAAGTTTTCATTACACTCGAGCAAC
>JBBBDQ010029053.1:212500-215000 GCA_037127315.1 Ascarosepion bandense | reverse complement strand
ATAGGAGGAAACTTATAAGAAAGAGTGACTGGTTATTGGGGGTGTCAGGAAGAGGGTAAGAGAAGAATGAGAATACTATCTATCTATCTATCTATCTATCTATCTTGGTTTTTCCATATCTATCTATCTATCTATCTATCTATCTATCTATCTTGGTTTTTCCATATCTATCTATCTATCTATCTATCTATCTATCTATCTATCTATCTATCTCGGACTTTTCATATCTATCTATTTTATTTATTATAATCATATCGCCTCAAGCAAGGCATTTTATTGCCACTATTTGCAGAGGGTTACATAGAAGGGAAATTGTGAAAAAGAGTGACAGGTTATATTGGGTTTCAGGAAGTGTCTTAGAGAAGGATGAGAACACTGGGTGGAATGGACGGAGAAATGAGCATGAGAGAGAGAGAGGATGCAGGTTAGTGAGATAGAAGATGACTATTGACTTTACATTTAAATTCTTGGAGATTATAGTGTGTTAAGGTTTGCGTGAATCAAAGCCTGCGTATCAGAGAGAGAGAGAAAAAGAGAAAGAATATGATAGAGAGAGAAAGTGTGTATGCCTGTGCGGAATTCTGTATCTGAGAGAGAGAGAGAGAGAGAGAGAGAGAGAGAATGCGTGTAACTGTTTGAGAGAGAGAAAAAGGGTTCGTGTGTGTTATCTGCGTATTTGAGTGCGTATATGCAAGTGTGTTTATGTTTATGTCTGTGAGTATGGATATATGTGTGTGTTATATAAATGTATTTGTGCAACAGAGACAATTTATCGGTGTGTGTTTTTATGCTTGTTGTGTGCTCGGAAGCGTGTGCGAAATTGTATACTCGAGAGAATGCGTGTAATTGTGTGAGCATGAGAGAGGAATAGTTCGTGTGTGTTATGTGCGTGCCTGTGTGCGTATATGCGAGTGTGTTTATATATGTGTCTGTGATATATGTGTCTGCGTGATAGAGACAACTAATAGGAAACAGTGCGTACGTTTTTCACTCAATATGTAACAACATTATATGTTTGCATGTGTGTGTGTATTTTCTTTCGTGGTCAGTATGTATGTCTGTTTACCAATGCGTGTACACAAGAAAGACAAGATGTAACCAGTGAATGCCTTAAATGTTTGTGTATATGTGTATTTGCGCGTGTTTGTGTTTGTATGTGTATGTGTGTGAGAGAGAGAGAGAGAGAGAGAAATGTGAAAAGAGTGAAGGTCACAAATCAAACGGTTGTCAGCCTCTTTTCAGCCCCGTCACCTCACCGTTCGATTTTTGCCGAATTTCCTTATACCGAATCACCGTTCATTGTTTTTTTTTTTCCCCAAAAAAAATGACACCCGGTCGACACGCTCACTGCAATCTCATCTCGCCGGTCACCTTCGCGTTATTATTAGCCTGCGACAGAAAACAAAACAAGAGCCAAAATAGAAGCGAGAAGTCAAGAACGATAAGATAAAAAGAAGTTGATCTCACATCTCCGCGAACTTTTATCTGGAGAAAAATGATTGGCTTTCTGCCCGATTCCAAAGAGCTGTCAATTTCCATCGCGTGGCCACATCTGCCAGAAGACAGCGAATCACATGGTAAGACCACTTGTTATTGTCAGAGTTAAATTCGTTATCATTTTGAAAGCAATCATTATCATAAGGAATGAATTATACCTACCACAGGCACACACATACACACACATCTGGGTAAAAAGCAATCGGATGTCTAACCGTACTGATGAGCTGTGATACAGTGAAACAGATCTGTCTGCGGATGACTATTTACACTCTCACACCCTGGAAGAATGGTAGACTTTAAAAAATTATATTTACTCTAGCACTTACATATCGCTCATTCAGTAATAAATTAGAGCGCTCTAACTACTGGCGTATGATACATCATTCGATAAAAGTGTACCTCCTTCTACCGAGCGCCCATAGCTCAGGGGTAGAATCGCCGACTGACGCTAATTCGGTCGGGTTTCGGTAATTCCAATCGAATGTCTAACCGTACTGATGAGCTGTGATACAGCGAAACAGATCTGTCTGCGGATGACTATATATATATATATATATATATATATAGTTTCAGTGCAAAGAATTTGTCACTTTAACTGAGCAGGTTCACACCGACTTCGGAGATTCGTGAGGATATATTTATGATGTCTCTACTCATCAGGACTATTTAAAAAAAATCCAGTCTTAATGAATTCGAAGTCGGCATGAACCTGCCCAGTCAAAGTGACAAATTATTGCGCTAGAAGCGTCAACGCTCTATCCCCCATCTCAATATTGAGCACTTTATGATAAAAACCTCCTTGCCAAAATATTTTTTATAAATAAATCTACCGGAAAAAATCTTGGCACCCAAAAATAACACAACTCAATATCTATATACTGCCGGCCATAATTATTAGGCCACCCCAGTGTTTAAAAAAATGATATATTTCATACTATTTTTTAGTATTTATTGCCAAGTGAATAATTATAAATGAAAACATACTGGTTCTTTTGTTAAT